>JAHWFP010240937.1:84178-146904 GCA_023313725.1 Lithobius niger
GTATACCCGGTCCTAGGGTGTGCTAAATAGTATACCCGGTCCTAGGGGGTGCTAATTGGTTTACCCGGTCGTAGTAGGTGCTAAATAGTATACCCGGTCCTAGGAGGGGCTAAATAGTATACCTGGTCCTAGAGGTTGCTAAATAGTGTACCCGGTCCTAGGGGGGTGCTAATTGGTATACCCGGTCGTAGTAGGTGCTAAATAGTATACCCGGTCCCAGGGGGTGCTAAATAGTATACCGGTATGACGTCACTTCCGGTATGGGGGGGGTTGCCGCCATCTTGGAAAATAGTGGCACTTCCGCTTTGCATGGGCGCCGCCATCTTGGCTGTAATGTCACTTCCGGTTCGTGCGGGCGCAGCCATCTTGGAAAAATAGCTGCACTTCCAGTTCGCACGGTTTCGGAGGTAACAAAAGGTAGCAAAACGCACTTTTCCTCCCTCCTTCAGATTGACGAAAAGGGGGACGACCGTTTTGGATGACGTCACTTCCGGTTCACATGGGCACCGCCATTTTGGATCATGCATGATCCCTAGTTTTAGTTTCGCATTCTTGGCCTTTACAAACCTGAATTAATGCTGCTCCCAAACCAACACCAGCAGCATTCGTTCGCAGAACGATAGGTATAGAAAAATCAGGATGAGCTAAGATTGGAGGAATAACTAGAACTCTTTTAATTTTACAAAAGCTTCCTGACAACTTTTATCCCATTTCCATTCCTTTTTTGCAGGAGCAAGTTGTTCATCTTTCTCACTAACACTGTACCCTGGAATTCTGGTTTCTTTCTTTCTCAACTGAATCTTAGTAGTGGAATTTTACTACGATGTGGGCAGCCTACAATCCTACGCTAGAGCTTGGTAGATACTTGGTGAGCTGCTTCAGAATAAAATGTGTATAATATGTTAACAACCTGCCACACAGCACTCCCGAGACCTTTTCGAAAAGGCTTGGGGGAACAACATCTATATACTGACATCCTGCTTCAGGTCACCGTGTAGTGTAGTATCACAAAGTATAGGGTCTGAGGGAAATGACTGCAATTAAAATAGCTTCCCGTATAGTAAGACTGCAGTACAGCTAATAATATTTATTTATTTTCTCTCTTTTTGGGAACCTTTCCCATGAGTTTATCAATGCTCCTAAAGTGTTTGAACAGCTCAGACCATTCAGAAAACGAGAGTTTCAACATGATCGCCTCTGTTGTTTTAAAGTTGTATTCGACGAAATGCACTTGTGTGTAATTGTTTGTAAATCGCTCTCTTATCCTTTTCTCGTCTCCGACACGTAGCAGTTTCGTATGACGATCCAACAAGAATTTTGTTTCTGCTGCCGAATTTGGACAGTTCCGACATTATTGCAAGCAGCTGTTTTTCATGGACAGACAACTTCAATTGCTCAATTAACACTTTTCCGGCTATTTCAATGAGTGGCCTGTTTTGAAGTGGAATCTGGTACTATGTCTGTACTTTCCCAAATTTTCCGCACAAACGTATTTTCTTCTTCATCTTTAGGCTGCAATTTTGACTTCCACTGATGAAGTACCGACCTGTTAATCTTTTCAAGCAGCTGGTATATAGGTAAATCCATTCGGACGAGTTATTCACAATTCGGTGGTAAGCTCGGCCTGTTTGTTAAAATTGAGAATCGGTCCACTTTTAATCGTGGCATTGAATAATGAAATATTCGCTATTGGCTTCCATGATGAGAATGTATAACTGAATACAGATGCAAACCTATTTACATTGCCTTTTGAACTTATATGTCAGACTGACTGAGCGGGAATCGAACCCAGGACCTTTGAAACCAAAGACCGAGGTCCTACCGCTAAGCCATACTGACACGGCCAAAAGGAAACGTCCATAGGCAGCATTTAACATGTGTTTAGCATTCCAACTGTTGTTCCTCAGCCAATCATCTCTTTTCCTTTTCTTCAGCATCAGCCCATTTCTTTCTTGCACTTCGCTCTCTTTGAGCCATTGTTCTTTTTCGTATGAATAGTCGTTTCTCCTCTCCAACCATTCTCGCTCATCTTTCTTTTTCCTTGCTATGTTTTGTCTTTTTCTGGATAGGAGTAAATGCAGCCTACCCCTTCTAGGCACTTTTTCTCCTTCGTTTCCTTCTTCCACTCGACTAGATTTTGCAATTTCATCCGCCTGCTCTCCTCCATCCACAATCTTTTCGTCTGGGCTGTACTAGATTCAGCATTTAGAAGCATTTATCTTTTGCTCCACTTCCTCCCCATTCCACCTAGTCTCTGTCTCTTCATCACTAATTACAGCATCCAAGTCCCACGAAGATACTGACGATACTTCGTCCTTGGTATCAAAGAATGATCTTAATAATCATCCTAGTAATAAGAAATATACAGGGTGTTTAAAAAAAACGCTACACGTCCACGTCGAATTTTTCGAAGTCTAACAACCATTCCCCGTCGCTATAACAGTTATCCCTGACCTCAGTAAAGAAATCATGAAAATTATTCCTGACCTCAGGAAAGAAAGGTTTTATTTGCTTTTCAAATAAGAACGCAAAAGGTAACAAAAGCATGTGACAACCCTGGTTGGTGGGGGGGGGGAGACCAAAACAAACAATAAACGTCCATAACTAGATATCAAATAAGAAGAAAACAAAACATTCATTTGGCTATAAAGCAAAATACTAAAATAAAGGCTTTACGGTATTTAGACTCCAAATAAAAAAGCAAAAGGGACAAACGCATATGGCAACCCTGGTTGGTGGGGGGGGGAACCAAAACAAACAATATGTGCATTTATTTTTTAATTTCAAATAGAAGAAACAATAAAGCGTTTATTTGGCATTCGAATAAAATAGCGAAAATAAATGCATTTACAGTATTTGGATTTCAAATAACAATTGGCAAAAGGAGCGTATCCACGCCTTAAACGAATATGATCCCGATCGACAGATTCAGTTTTGTGAGGAATTCCTAGATTTCAAATAATAATAAAGCAAAAGAAAAAGCACATGAGGATTGTGGAACTCTGAGAGGGGGGGGGGGTTGGAGGACTTTGCCACGGTCCCCCATCCCATTGCCGGGCCAGATAGGCTAACCTCTAGATGGTTGATGTTTGACATTTTGTTTCGAACCAGTTATAACGTAAATTAAGTCCATCATTAAGGTTTAGAGAGAAAGAAAGATGTTCCAGGTGATTGAATCAGGAACGAAGGTGCTTGAACTGTCCTCCTCCAGCAACGATACACTCACCACGTCTGCTTTCCACACCTATGCATAATCTCCTGCATAAGTCAGGAGTAAATGTCTCATCAGTAATGCATCAGTAATGAGAACCTGCAGTGTTGCAATATCCTAGGCTGGTTGAATGTTCACCAAATCCCGTATTATTACGCGCACACTAAAGTCAGATCGCACGAAGGTGTGGGCCATTCCATCGCACCTCTTCTACCAATTCTGCTGTTGGGAAATTGGTCATCAAGAAAGTCTCGCACCTGTGTTGCATAGTGCGGTGATGCACCATCTTGTTGGAAAATAATATCTGCGGGACATTTTTCCCGTACAGCTGGCAGAATCGTGTCTACTAGCAGCAGACGATATACTACACCATTGATTGTTCCATTGATTGTCCAATGACCACCCCCCCCCCAGCCCATATACGTCCCCAAACATTGATACCAGGTGATGCGTGAATGCCGCCATAGTGAACGTGTGGGTTGTCATCACTGTAAAACACGCAGTTGTGATGATTAACTTGGCTATTCAGATGAAACTTGGCTTCATCGGAGTATAATATCCATTCCACGTTCTGTGGACCATCTGCAAGGAAATCTAGGAATTCCTCGCAAAACTGAATGCGTCGATCGGGATCATCTTCGTTTAAGGCACGGATACGCCGTGGACGGTACACCTTCAAGCCTACGTCCTTAATCAGCCTATTAACTGAAGGCAGTGACACACCCTTTTGCCGTTCCAACTGACGCTGGGACGTTGTTGGTTCATCACGCAACACGTGGTGGATCTCGGCATCATTTTCAATCGTTCGTGCCATTCGTTTATGGGCAGAATAGCCCTTATGTTGGTTTTCCACAGAACTTGTGATTTTAAATTTCTCCACCAAATGTGCCACTATAGACCAGCATGGAGGTGGCTGAAGATACGTAGCCTGCCACATCATCAAAACGTCTGATATCGTATCGGTTTGGTAATACCATTTAATAATATTGATACGTTGGTGTAAGTTCATGCGTGGCATGTCGTTAGGAAATACAAAAAGAACGAATGGAATCGAACGAAGCGAATACAAAAAGAACAAACTGCATCGAATGATACGTATCAGGTTGTATGCACCTAACTACTGTCACGCCCAAGTGTACGAACCAACCAGTACTAAAGTATACTACATATCATACAATAGTGCATGCCCTGCGAACATCAGGTCACATGACTCGCAAATTTGCGTGCAACGGCAGTAAAGTAGCTGAAGGGCAACACGCAGCATTAACCAAGGTTATTAAATCGGTAATTAAACTCAGCCAATTACAATAAGTACACATACTGTAAACTGGAAACTCCTGTCGGATAACGTTACTAGGCCTTTTGTGCAGTGAGTGGTGTGGCGATTAGATGTGAACATTAGATATTTGTTAATTCAGTATGTACATTGGGCTATTCGATTTCTACAGGGTATCAGGGATAAGAGGCCGCAGAAGCAACGATTTACTGCCGCCGTACAAGCGGCTTCTTCCCACCAAGAAGGGTTGCCGCATGCGTTTTTTTCCTTTTGTGTTTTTATTTGGAATCCAAATTCTGTTAAACCCTTTATTTTAGCTATTTTCTTTGATGGCCAATTAAATGGGTTTTTTTCCTTTTTACTTGAAATCTAATTTATGGGCTTTCATTGCTTGTTTTGGTCCCCCCCCCCCTCCCTCCTCACCAATCAGGGTTGTCACATGCTTTTGTTACCTTTTGCGTTCTTATTTGAAATGCAAATAAAAGCTTTCTCTCCTGATGTCAAGAATAACTTTCTTGATTTCTTTATTGAGGTCAGGGATAAGGGTTATAGTGACGGGGAATGGTTGTTGGACTCAGAAAATTTCGACGTGTAGTGTTTTTTTTTAAAACACCCTGTATTTGTTGGCGTGATGTTTGATAGCCAAAGTTTGACTTTGCTTTAAGATGAATCTTTTGTTGTCATAATCTGATAGTAGGGATTTATTCACCTTGATCATGGCCAGCTGGTGGTAGATGTGGCTTTTCGTTTCAACTTCAGAGGTCTTAAACAAATAAATTTTGCTGCGCAATCCAGCAAACTCTTTTATCGGTACTCCAACCATAGAATCTTTCATCTTGCCAAACTCTTGCTTGTTCATGTTACATACCAACCAGTGCCGTGAATCGTAGTTGCTAGTGCCTAAGCTACTCGAATTTTTAAGCATGTCCTCGTACACGTCTTCTATTGCAATGGAATATTGGGGCTTTATGTATTGGTAATTTCATTCGTACAGAATGAGTTTTGATAAGCGGGAAGATCGTAAACCACGTTGGTTTGTTTTAAGTTGATCTGCACCAGATTGGCGTGCAATATCTTAAATGAATCGAAGTTGGATTTGCTGGAATACTTGATGGCCCGGTTGCCGTCATTGCAGAGCATGATCTTCAGTCTTTTATGGTTCTGTTCCAGCATCTTACTGTAAATATTGTTGTTAAAATTTTTGTAAAAGTTCTTTTCAAACTCCGTCTTTGATTGTTTACATTTCTCCGTTTTGTAGTCTATATTTTGTTTCAACCATGACTTCTGACCATAGCTTCTATTCTGACATGACGAAGTTCAAAATAGTCAGAAACAAATTCTTCTTTTATTTCAAAATTCTCCAGAACAAGTGGGCAGGCATTGTGGAGTTCATGAAGGGTGGCTGGGTAGTCCAGCTCTACTTTCAGAATGTATCCTACTGGCGAGGTGTCCACTATCGTTGCTATAATAGTCTCATCGAAGGCTAGTGTATCATCTTTCGTCAAATATCTGAAGCCATCGTCAGGTAGCATCTGATTAATGACGCATTATTTACATCCAATTCGATGATGTACTTGTTTTGTTGGATTGTACGTTTCTGGTACACACCGATTGCTGGCCTCCACGTACCTTTCACCGATGAAGCTAACACCACCCCGTTGCATGCCTGCAGCGATGAAATTAAGTTTGCTGGAGTTAGTAAATATTTCAAGTTGAGCCTTGGTCATCTTTAAAGCTGCTGCCCAGCTGAACCCTGGGGTGGAGACGTGATAATGCGGATCTATGCCATAGTCTCACAAGCAAATCTCGTGGAATTAAAAAAAAATATGCAAAAAGCAAGCAATCTGTCATCTAATATAGTTCGTGGTACGAGGCAAACGTTTTGATTTTAAGCATATTCCAAATCTTTTTAACGTGCTTGCACTTTTCGTCAGTTAGGCCCTTTTCTTTGAAATTTGAATAAAAGACTTCTTCCACAAATGCGGTAACGACTTCTCTTCGAATACTTTCATGTTCGATACAATTCATAGGGGTAGTATCTGTGGTGTATGTGTAGTGTACTTTGGCTGGTACACTAATTAATACTGTGTGGGTTAACTAGGGCATAGTAACGACAGACACTGTTGCGTAGGCTACAACCGGAGATACAGTTTACTTCTGCTAATGCCTGGTATATATATCAAAGTTACAGGGTCAGGTGACCTGCATGGTCACATGTTGTATGGCATGAAAACATTACAATATTACATAGCTACCTAGCAGTGTGTTAGGAAAATCTAGGAAGGTTAACATTATGGACCTAATTTGAATAGCATCATTGTGGTGCCTCACTGACGACACCACAATACAAAGAATGAAAGAAAAAAACTGAAAAAAATTCTTAGCCTAGCTGAAACATACCGTATGTATTATTTGGAAGGCAAGATCTTCTGGATTGGCCCAGAGATTTTCGCCTCGGAAATGCGTCAACGGAAATTTGCTTTTCATGACGTTTGCCATCCACAGACATGCAATCCTTGCGATTTGAGTGAAGGTTTGAATTATTGCGGAATTTATTCACGCTGGAATTGTCAGATTTTCGTGTCGGATTTCGCTCGTTAGGCGGTGTATTTCCGACATAATTCTCAACGGTATGGGACCTTAGCTGTTCGCGATGTTTGCGTAACTTAGTAACACCATCCTCATCTACAACAACGTAGGTTTGATGTGCGCATTTCTCAATCACAGTGTCAATACTCCATAACTTAGAAATCGAAACGCTATAATCCCTATACCATATTTTATCCACCACTTGATAAGAATTTAACGCATGATTGTGTGTGCTTTGAACCTGTTTTAGTTGGTTCTTTTTTACCTTAGTGGCAGGATCTGGATACAACAAATCCAGTCGAGATTTTAATTCTTGGTTGAAATATAATTTTCCGGGTGTAGCTTGGGTGCTAGAGCTTAGAGTGATTCGTAATGATAATAAATACGCATTTATGCTTTCCTGAATTTAGGATCCGCCTCGCCGAGCAGCTTTATAAATGCGCATAAAATTTCGGACATAGACCTCAGCCAAACCATTTACCCATGGAGCAAAGACCGGGCCGGTAATGTGCCGGATCTCGTTAGCTTTTAGCCAACCTTGAAATTCAGCAGACATAAATTGCAGAGCATTGTCAGTAACTAAACAATCCATTAGCCCGTATTCGGCAATGTGGTTATTTAAAGTAGCTATAACTTTGGCTGATATTGTGGATTTCATTTTATGCACGAATGGAATTTTACTATGTGCATCGACAAGGATGAAAAATATGTAATTGTCCATTGGCCCCCAAAAATTAGCATGGAATCTAGCATTAGGTTTTAGCAGATACTCCCAGGTACGCTTGGGTCCTGCAGATTGAGTATCCTTAAACTCTTGACAGTTTTGACAGGATTTAACTTTGTTTTCTATATCAAAATCAATCTTAGGCCACCACACCCTTGACCTAGCCAAGCTTTTAAGTTTAACAATACCCAGGTGTGAGCTGTGCAAATCTTTCAAAATTTGTTTGCGTAAAGCTGTTGCCATGACGATCCTAAACCCCAAAAGTAATGTATCATTCTCGATAGAGGTTTCACTGCGGCGTACGAAGAACGGTTGCATGTCGGGGTTGTCAAGCACATCTGGCCAGGCATGGTTCACATAGCGATAAACTTTAGATAATAATTTATCGCATTTACTTTCTAGAACAAGTTTCATTTAACACTGGTAAATTGGAATGGTCTCCAAAGCTAGACCATTGTATTGAGTATCTGCTTCTTCTAACACCTCAGTATTTGGGAGTGGGAGCCGTGACAGTGCATCGGTAGTTAAATTTGCTTACCAGGTGTCGTATTCCCTTTGCGGGGGGGGGGGGGGGGGGAATGGACGGTTACAGCTGTTGGGAAGTCTAGTGGAGGGGGTGTGGATGGATGGGGTAGGATGGCCCAGATTCGAAGGTGATGCCACCAAGAATTTAGAAAATAGCTTCACTCATAACAACCCACTTGAGCTTTCCAAACGTTAACAAACATTTATAAAATATAAATCAAGAGTTTTACCTGAATAAGGATTTCATGAGGAACTGTGGAGATGGCACTTTGGACGGACAAGAAGAACGAAGCCGGGTCACGGGAACTTGCGGCGTGTTGGCAAAACAAGATGGAGGCTAGACATCCAAGTCGAAGGAGATGCTCGTCATGCAGTGGTGACGTGGACATACATCACAAGCAGTCGAACAGTCCATGCTGAGTACTGCATACGAGTGAAGCCAGGGCCACGCCCACCAAACTGGCGAAGCGACATGGGGCGGGTGTCTCGCTCCAGATTCGGAATGGGACTTCTCTGTACATGCTCGTTATCGGCGATATAATAGGGGAAGACAGATTTTCATAAATATTAGATGAAGCATTTTTGGATTTTATCGAGAGATTTAGAGATAAATTAAATCTACTCAAATGAGATGTTCGAATGATGAGTTATTAAAATACATAAATAGAAGTGCTAACATAAGTAAATAATAAGTTAACAATATTACAAAACTAGTAAACAGGAAAAATATAAGTATAACAACGAGACTAAACCGTAGTATGCCAAGATTGCATCATGAACTCAGGCACTTTTCCAACCCACGCCAAGATGGGTGCAAGTCAGAGATGATCGACTGGGTGCTAGAAGCAAATACTAAACGTGACATATGCCCCGCTGTTCAACCAGAGAAAATGTCCCCATTTTCCCAGACTAGAAACAGCAGAGAGGGCCTTAAAAATCACAAAAAGTGAAAAAGTTTTTCTTAGGCTAGTAATTTACTGAAGATATCCAGTTCAAGAAATGAAAAATTAAGGTTATCAGTTGTTTATCCTAATGCGAGTAAATAATACTCACCAGAAATAGTCAAATTCATTTAAGTTTAATATCCTAGTTTTTTTTTAATTTAAAAACAGAAAAAAATGTATTTTTATTTAGCATTTTCACCGCTTTTTAGTTATGACTAACACCGCTTAATGGTACAGGTCATTCATTATCATTATCAAACGCAATGATGATAAGCTGAACAAGCAACTGATTAAGACCATTACTAAATAGTGAAGAAATCACTACGCTGCTGTAATTCTCCTCATTAAAAAAACTACAGGCAGACAACAATAACAAATATTGATAACGGGTTTAAACGAAAAGAGGCAAATGATACGTTCATTCAACTCCTGGTTCAAGAAATGTTACATAATCAATAAAGTACTATAATTGATGTTGTTTCCCAGCATCTCAAACAATGTTTTTTATTTTTAATCAGTATAACTAGGAAACAGGCTTTGGGCCTATTGTATGCGGAGCGAACAGACCTTTATTTCAAATTTATATTTAGTGTTTATTTTAATAACTGTAGCACATTTGTTGATGCTCCTTAAAAATCTATGAGAAATGCTCACTCAGCTAAGTTTGGGCTATTTGCCTTTTGGTGTGACGTACTGTTGTTATTTGCAGGCCTTTGTCTTATTTTAGCTTTATTTTCAAATAGACCAAAGCTATCTTATTTATAATTTATAATATTATATTAATAGGCTTTCGTTTGCTCTATCATTGTCTGTTTAGCTTCTTCCACATCTGACACCAAATTAATACAGACAGAAACCTATTTACGTTGCCTTTTGGATTTATATGTCAGACTGCCTGAGCACGGAATCGAACCCATGATCTTTGGAACCAGAAACCGAGGTCTCTTCCAAAGGTCGTGGGTTCGATTCCCCGCTCAGGCAGTCTGTCATATAAGTCCAAAAGGCAACATAAATAGGTTTGCTTCTGTATTAAATTGACTCGAGCCTTCAGCTTGCAGTCCTGTGTTCCGACACTAAAGATGTAAGCCATCGCCGCCACCATCGCCACCGATAAAAATAAAACGGCATGTTTGTCGTGGCTGGTTGGGCTGCCGCCGCTATTAATTTTGACATTGTTTACAACAATAATTACTGCCGCGCAAAGTGCCTTCCCTAGGTTACAAAATGATAATAATAAAGCATTTAACTGTAAGCCAATGAATCATCTGAGCGATAGTTTTTAACAATAATTAAAAAATTCAGCAGGTTGGCAATGCTGCCGCTGGTCTAACACTAGTCTTGACAACGCCACCAACGAAAATATTGATGCACACACCTCTATCACGCACGGCGACAGAGATCTTAAAACCACATTATAATCCATCAGTAACGATCACAATATTGTAGGTCAAAAAGTGTTAGCTCTTAGGCCTACTTTAGCCTTTAGGCCTAATTTGTAGCTTTTAGGCCTAATATTTAGTTGTCATTTTTATTTCGTAAGTAGCAGCTGCATTTGAGATTAAGCCTATTTATTAATGCACCACGGTTTCAAGTCCACACGTTGCCGTGGCAACGAGGAATATTTAAACTATTAGATGCAGACATGTTATTTCGTGCTGTGTTTAAATACGTCGTCCGATGTATGTTCGTTTTATATGTATAGCTTCGCCATGATACGACGATTTCGGTTTCATGTTCGGGATTCCCATAGCTAGTGTAAAAACCATTTTCGTTGCCATGCTGAAGGTAATCCCTCCAAGCATTAGTTTTTTCAAATGATGCTAAGGTGTATCGTACCGGAATCCCTTTGTTTTTTATGTTTGCGTTTCTTCCTGTAGTGGTTGAATGCAAGGGCCAATTGTTATTATTTCATTGAATTACGTCGAAAAAGGTTATCAGCTAGAAAGAAGAAACGAAAATTTAATTTTCCATGTTTTT
This sequence comes from Lithobius niger, assembly GCA_023313725.1. Lineage (NCBI taxonomy): Eukaryota > Metazoa > Arthropoda > Chilopoda > Lithobiomorpha > Lithobiidae > Lithobius > Lithobius niger. The sequence continues at coordinate 95,425 of JAHWFP010240937.1, forward strand.
TTTAAGTTCACTTGAGTACCGCCAGCAAGATGTATGCGTCGTCGGAATTCCTTAACTATTCACGATTCAAAATTTACAATGGTGAGTGTTAGAAATAAATTCGAAAATTTGTTATTTCTCCCATAATAATTGTTCGATTTACGTCAAATTTTGGCTCAGCAATACTGTTTGGGTTATCAAGCGTTGTACCAAATTTCACTCCAATCCGATCTTTCGTTTGGGCTTCATCCAGACTAAAAATGTGGAACCAACGGACCAACATTTTGAAATTTGGTGTCCGTTATAGGCTACGCTTTGCTCGCTCGCTCCGCCAACTACTGACATAGTTAGCGCAAGGCAAGAAAAGAGGGTGGGGGGGGTGAGAAAAAAAAAGGTTTGTAAACGAAAAATCAAGGAGCAAAGTTAAAATTAGTCACTAACAATTTTCTAATGGGGAAAAAACCTCAGAGGACGACAAACTCCAAAAAGATTGGCTGAAAACCTATTCATGAGAGCACCTGTAAACCGAACCATTTACCCTCCTACCTGATGCGTACCACTCTCAGACAACAAACAAACAGATGAGAAAAAAAACAATAAACGAAAAAAAGTTTCCAGTAGAACGGCAGGAACATTAACAAAAAAACAACTCCCATTTTTACCATTGGTTTAAAATGATACTTTCAGTTAGGCATACAAATAACCGCGAACGTAAAACATGTTTTCCACCTCGGAAGCAATTTAAAATGATGCTCTCAATTGAGCATACATGTAACAAGGACGATAACTTTTCCCACCTCGGTCACAAATTTAAAATGATGCTCTCTGTTGAGCTTATATGTAACTTGGACAACATTTACGTTTTACCCACCTCGGGTACAAATTTAAAAACGCGCCCTCTATTGGGAGCACGAACAAGTAGTTACATTCAGTGTTGCAGGCACTCAAAAATGAACAAGTGGTAACCAAAAATTCACGGAAGGTAATCAATTTTATTTAATATAAGGCTTGAGCTGTGACAAGTGATACGTCCCCTTGAGTCTCTTCCCAGTGACAGTTCCTCCAGGCGATATGTTAAAGGGGGTCACCTTCTCATAAATAATAAACGGGCCTTTCCACCGTAAAGCATTAAGTGAAGTTCTTAATTTTACTGTTTTTAAAGCGAGCTTTACAAAGCACTTCTGAACCCACTTTAAAATCAGACTGTTTACGAGTCTGATCGTCAACCGCACAGTGTCTCTCCTGTTGGTCCCCAAGCGCATCACATGCTAAACTGATGGCACTTCGCAATCTCTTGGAAAGCTTAGTGGCCCACACAGTGGTTTTATTGTCTAAATCACAATGTTGATCAAACACCACTTCATCTGGAATTATCAACTCTCGACCGTGGTGAAGGAGGCTCGGAGAGAAACCGGTGGCAGTCAATTCGACTTAACGAAGCCCCATAGCTATTAAATGTAAATCTTCGTCCCATTTTTTTTGGTTGACCCCAAGCCTAGCCCTTATTATGGTTTTAATGGTACCTATAATTCGCTCTGGGTGATTGCCTTCAGGTGCATAGAACGACAAAAACTTCTGCTTAACGTTAAAAATCTTAGAAATGGCCCGAAACGTTTGATTAAGGAACGATTTCCCATTGTCATATTAATTTTTTACAGCTGTCATATCTAGAGAAAACTTCAGGAATAATGACCTCAGCATCTGTTGTTGGCCTTAGCATCTTTTAGAGCAAATACTTCTGGGTACTAAGTTAAGGTATCCATTAATACAAGCAAGAAACGGTTGCCCTTACTGCTTTTTTACGAAAGGACCACTTAAATCCATGCAGTAAACGTCACCTGGGAGCTGAGGTATAGGTGCTGCCCCCATCTGACCTCTGCGACCAGTATGATCATTTTTTGCCGTTTGACATAATGGCATTTTCAGATGCATGAAGCCCCTTCACGAGCTATGCCATACCACGTGCAAAAACGTTGAAGATAAAGGACGGTTTTAGCCACCCCATGATGTGCTAAGACAGGGTTGTGATACGCTCTAGCAATCAGTCTAGCTCTTTCAGTGGTTGGTATAAAATTCGAAACTCTGATTCACCAAGCTTGTTCTGAAAACAACGCCCCACCATGTCGTCTTTTAGCACAGCACCGTAAGAAATCCGACGAGCTTTCCTGGCTAGGGGGCTGTTGGAAAACTTACCACCAGTTATAATGAAATTACACATCAACTTAATCACAGGATCACCCATTTCAGCTACCTTAATCTTACCCAAGTCGTCATCACCTAAGACACCAGTGGACAAAAATAACACCTGTCTAGACAGGCAATCAGCAACTGCATTAGAGACACCTGATTTGTGCTTAATGTCAAAATCGAAACATGAAAGATGCAAGGCCCACCGGGATAAGTGTCCAGTAGGATCTTTTGCAGTTTTGAGCCACTCTAATGATTTATGGTCCGAGATTACTAGAAACTTACTACTCTCCACGTAAGGGCGAAAAAGCTCCACAGACCACAAAACGGCAAAGGCCTCACGTTCCACCGCAGACATTTTTGCCTCCTCTTTCTGCAAAGCTCTACTCGCGTAGCAAATAACCCTAGGGCCATTTTTACCTTCATGCAACAGCACGGCCCCAAGGCAAAATTGCTACTGTCGCAGCAGATTATAAAGGGTAGAGAATAATCCGGTTGAGCAAGAAACCGGTTGAGCAAGTAAGGGCTGAAATTAGTTTGTCTTTTAACAAATGAAAAGCATTTTCACACTCTACACTCCACTGCCATTTATTGTTGTGTTTGAGTAGTTGCAACAATGGACAAGCAATCTTACTATAGGATTCCACGTAACGCCTAAAGAAACATGTGACGCCTAAAAATGACCTAAGCTCCTTAAGTTTAGTGGGTGGCTTCATATCAGGAATCACTTCAACTTTCTTAGGGTCAGGAAGAATTCCATGCTCGGACAAAATGAACCCTAAAACTCGAGTTTCAGCGCAACACAGGTGAAATTTTTCTACATTGAACATTTAGGTTAGAATATTCCAGGTGCCCTAGGACAAAATTCAGCTTTCTTTCATGCTCAATTAGGCACGAATTTGTAAAAATTAGGTCGTCTTGATATAAAAATGATCCCTGGAATTTACTATTTCTCAGTAACTCATCAATCATGCGCTGAAAAACTTTACTTGCGTTTTTTAAACCGAACATAACGTACTTCTCCGAATAAGCCATGCCTGGTATGCTGAAGACAGTGATCTTCCTAGAAGCTAAATCAAGAGGTATTTGATGGTAGGCCGATTTTAGGTCTATAGTAGTTATAATAATACAATTTTCCTCGTGAAGGGAAGGGCATGCCACTAACACCGGTCCAGGTAAATTGGTTAAACAAGAGTGACATGTACACCAGGAGCTCTAATGGTACGAGCGCAGTAGACAGTGTTTCAATGAGAATAATTTTAAACATTTAATATAAATGTTTGTTGTTGGAGCAGTTACAATATCGTCCGTGAGGCTATTCCAAATGGTTGTAACACGTAGCGCAAAAAAATGTATGCGGCAATTCTTGCTTGCGGATTGAACACGCAACTTGAGGGAGTGCCTCCGAGTTGATGATAATGAATGCCGCTCGAAGAAAGGAAGATCGACAGCCAATAGCCCGTGAACAATCTTGTATGTAAGACTGAGGTCGGCCCTCAGTCGTCTTAATTCGAGTGGCACAAGACCAGTTTGCCGCAGTCGTTCACCCTGGGAAAGTTCAGGTAGACTGAGAAGGTTACGAGTGAAACTTCTCTGCACCGATTCCAACAAATCAATATCCTGGAGAAGATAAGGCGACCAAACCGTGCTCACGTACTCAAGGAGCGGACGAACAAACACCCGAAAGGCCCAAACACGAGTTTTAATACATGAGGAGACGAAACACTTGTTGACCACGGCCAGTCTGCGAAAAGCGAGAGCCAAAATTTTGTGGCAATGAACCGTGGATTTCAGGTCCGACGTAATCCATACTCCTAGATCGCGACATACGGTTTTCGATTCAAGTTTCGTTTCTGCCAGTTTGTACATAAGGTTGGAGTTGTTAGCTCTCAGTTGCAAAGCAATACACTTGTCCTGAGAAAACGGAAGATGCCAATCGATTGACCATTATTTGATCATATCGACATGGCATGAAAGTTCGTAACCGTCGGCCACAGTAAGGATCTGTGACCCACACTTTAAGTCGTCTGCAAACTTGTATTGTAGATGGTTTACCAACGGTTTTAGAGACTGAAGGTCATTAAGGAAAACAATAAATAAGAGCAGACCCAAAACGGAACCCTGCGGGACCCCGCTGATAACACTCTGTTGCGTTGAAGACGTCGTTCCAATAACGACACTCTGAGATCTATTGAAAATGAAGGACCTAATCCAATTCAATAAACAGTCAGCAATGCCATGTATTTGAAGTTTATATATTAGTTTGGTTAAGACCACAGATTCAAATGCTTTCTGAAAGTCAAAATAAATGGTATCAAAAGGAATACCAAGGTCTAGAGATTCAGTCCAAAGATCAATTGCAAGGTGGAGTTGCATTGTGGAGGAGCGCCCAGGTAAGAAACCAAATTGGTCGTTCCGGATAACTTTGTAAAGCAGGAAATAGTTTAACATGCTCGATCGAATAATGCCTTCCATAATTTTGCAAGGAACTGAAGTTAGGGAAATTGGACGATAATTTAGAGGATTTGAAGCATGTCCCTTCTTGTAGATGGGTATGACATTTATGACATTTATGGTATGAATTTGCCTGGCTCCAGCAACTTGGGATACATCCCTGGTTAAATGATTTATTAAAAATGGTAACAAGGGCATTGCAAATCTCAGGTCCAATTTCCTTGTAGAAAAAGGCAGAAAAGCCTTCCGGGCCAACTGCGTAACTGGGCCGCAGATGATTGATGGTTTGAAGTACCCTGCTACGGTCAAAGTAAACATGCTGCAGCAGCGGCGTTCCCTCATTAATACTAAAAGGATGAGCCATAATAGTTGGCGTGACTCCATTATCGGTAACCCCATTTTTGCCATAAAAATATCGTTCAGAAGATTTGCTTTTTCACCGTCTGCAACGAAGAATTTGTTTCCCACCTGGAATGGTGGAAGTCTACGTTCACCTTTCGTTTTATTTTTGTAGAACCTAAAAAGCGCCGATAGATTTCCCTCGTGCAGTACTGCCTTTTCACATGCAGTGTGCCATAGGTCGACCTTGCGTGCATATGTTGTTCGGCATGTGTTATACATGGTTTTATTGGTTTCATTTGGTTGACTTTTGAACTTATGCCAAAGTCTAAGCTTCCTGCGCCCAAGGTTGAGAATGGCCGCTGGGAGCCGGTTTACTTTATTTTTTTTTTGGAGGGGGGCACTTGACGCGACAAATCCACCGAAATTTTCATCAAATCTAAAGAGCCGTTCCAAATGAGGTTTATGTCCTGTCTCAAGGACGTAAGCACCTCAATCCAACGAATGTTCCTCAACAATCTCCTAAATTTAGGAAAGTCAATCTTTCCCTTTGGGATCACGGTATTCGCTTTGTTGGAGTAATCGCAATTAATGGAGAATTCGATCATGCAATGATCACTAGTTCCAAGATTATCCCGGGGGCAAACGTCGTAGATTACTCTATCTTCATGGGTGAAGATTAGATCAAGAGTGTGCATGCCCCTTGTAGGGAAGTCAATGTGTTGGGTCAAGCCAAGAGGCGCAATAAGTTTAAGGAAATCACGATGTGGTTTAGGCTGTGCAATCAAAGTTTGCCTATTTACTGAAGACAGATTGAAGTCCCCCAATATAATATTAGAGGATCGATGCTTGAACGCAGAACAAATGTAAGAAGCCAAGAGCTCCACAGCAGGTAACGAAAAGCTATCTGGTAAGTAACACAGTATAAAATTAATGTTTAACGTGGGCAAAAACACACAAAAAGCCTCACAATCTGAGACAGTAGAAACCATTGCAAGATTTGTATCCCGTCGATAAGCTACTAAGATGCCGCCTGCCCGGGTTGGTCGATCACAGCAACATAAATTGTAGGGGAGATCGCTCACAATCATTGCATTTGAAAAAACCTCACTGAGCCATGTCTCCACAACAAAGATTAAGTCATATTTACATTCAGCTAAAATGGCCTGGAAGTGACTTAAGTTTTTGGGGACGCTACGAGCATTGAGTAGAAGACACGAGAGACCTGGACCGGGATTAGAACGTTTGCCACATAGTGGGATTATGGGTTTACTCCCAATTAAAGGTTGTAGTTTTCCGACGGCTGATGTAGGATTGCAAACTCAGCCATCAACGCCGACTTTCCCTTAGATGTGAGGCGAATTCCATCTCAGGCCATCATTGTGGGATCTGTACAAATTTAGTAGTCCACTGATACATAGTTGAAGTTTAAATCAATGCAGCGTTGCTTGGTCAGAAGGTTTGTGTGGATTGTCATTCTATCCTCATTTCAATGCTTAGCCAGGAGTCGTGGAAAAAGGCCCACTATTGATACTTTTGCATTTGGACGAGATGCTCTGATGAGTTGGCCCATTTTGCCTAGGTAGTTAGTGATATGGTTAGGAGGATCCTTTCCCAAATTATTGGTTCCAGCACACAGTAAAAAGTTTGCTTCGGGAGGGGCCGTTGCCAGGATTGATGGAATATGTTCCACCAGTGCCTGGACAGAAATATACGGCCACGACCAGGTTTGTGATAACTGGTTGGTACCAAAACGTAGTCCCTTGGCATGCGAGTCTCCAATGATAATCACCGGTGGAGCCGTTGCCAAAGTGGATTGAAGACCAGAAGAAAACGTTGGCGAGTTATGACGAGTATTCGGTGCAACTGGTGATGCTTGTGTTGAGTTGGCGGTATTTTGACTTTGGCGTTCATATATACCGTGATGACTGCATTGATCGCTCAGCTGGGGCCCAATAAGCGGTGCAATGTTCCGGTTTCTTTTAGCAGCAGCTGATTTTTTGCAGTTGTTCTTTTGTCGAACAGTAATATTTGGTGGAGTCTGGTTGTTGCTGGTGTGTAATAGGTTGGGCCCATTTGAATGGATTTCCTCTGTCTGATGTTCAGCTCCATCACTCGATGAAAAAGGGGTCAATGTGTGCGGAGTGGGTCTCGATAGTACGGGTTCCAAAGTGGAGTAGCAAAGTTCCAGACTGCCTCCTGGTTTAACTGTCAGAGTATTGGAACATCTGACCGCACCAAATTCAGATTCCTGGGCCTTTAATATGGCAGTATTATTTGTTGGTGTTGGAGGATGTGATTGGTTCAAATGTGTATTAAGTGTGTCCAACGATAACTTAATATATGAGTCCACCGATTCCTTTATTTCATGTAACCCAAGTTGGAGTTGTGCTGTAAGTGAACACTGTAAATTAAGGTGGTATTCTTGTGACTCCATGCTTGTTTGGGCAGCCCAGGTTGTAAAGTACATTGGAGCCGACGATGGAAGGGTAGTATGAGCTTGTACTGGGATGCTATCAAGGATCTTGTTTAATTTACAGTCAATCGAATCTAGGTCGAAGTCTTTTTCAACAAAAGTGCGTTCGAGTTTCGTGAGAAACTGGGATAATTTTTCGTGAAAGACGTCAATCCTGGCTGGGGTCACTATGTCTTGCTGCGTTTGGTGGATAGGTGGACACGACAATGTGGCCCCACAGGGAGGTGGGGCCATAGCATCATAGAAGAGAGTTGATCGTCGGTTGTTATGTCTTTTAGCACGTTTGGCCTGATTTAAGTATGGAGTGCACATAAAATCGTTAATTGACTTGCTGCTGCTACCCTGGAGCTCTCCTGAGTCTTCCATGCTTGGTGACACGACACGAACAGGGGGGGAGTTGAAATGTTGCACAGTTATGCTAAAAATTGGCACAATAGCTGAGTTTATGCAGCTGCCAGATACCTAGCCTGAGTCAGACTTAAAATAAAGTTAAAGTCGAAACGCACAGCTTTAACAGAGCCCGAAAATGCCGATGTCGTCATTCGCGATTTTATGTAGACACTTTGCGTTCGTCATATGCGAACCTTGTGATGACACTTAATGACGTCATTTGTGTTTTCATCGCTTGCAACTTTTGTGTAACCCACCAATTCAGAACTTTGATAAAGCAATCCTCGCGAACCACACACCCAATTTTCTCACTGTAAGTCCCAAAACACTCACCAAACAATCATGTTCGCTCCTGGCTTATCCATTTAAATGGCAATGACAGTTTTCCGTTGAAATTTTTGCTTTTACCTCCACGATGGAGAGCCTGCGTGGCGAGTCGGGCACTCGCAAAAGCGTATTTCCACATATATATTTAGTCATTCCCAACTCTGCCAAAATCAAATCAATTGAAGGCAACACATAAGAATCCGGAACAGTGGAAGAGTTAATCAAGCGAAAATCGATCAAAAATCGATACCCTCCATCCGGTTTAGGTTTAAAAAAACACGGACTTGAGTGCTGACTAGTTGTGGGTTTGATCCTCCCTTCTTTCAGAACTTTATCAATGGCAATATGAAGCTGACGTAATTTCGTTGAATTTGCAGGAAAAGGCCTAGTGTAGACAGGTCTGTTATGAGTTAACTCAATGTGCATTTCGGCCGTGCGACAGCTCCCCTACTCTTCACGGAAAACACTGGAGTGTTTTTAAAAAATTTCAGTTATTTTGAACTTATTCTCAACCGGAATGTTAGCCATATCAATAATCGGTGGCCATCTCATGCGTGTATCTACAAAATTACAAGCTGGAGACTCATTCAAACACTGAAGAAATTTGTAATGTAACTGGGGTAAGTCTGTGTACCACCAGGTTTTTTCTGCAATACTAATATCAACCTTGGCGTCAGCAAGCAAGTCAATGCCCAAAATAAACCGAAACGGGAGATTTTTGCAAACCACAAATGAGTGACACATTTTCTTTCCGGGTAAGGTTATCATTAAAGACGTCCAGCGAGTAGTGTACCTCTTAACTTAATCGAAACTAAGTTAAAGGTAAAGATTCAATCTTAAATTCCTCACCTAACAACAACAAAAAATCCTCTTCTACAAGAGAAAAAACGGTACCACTGTCCCAGATTCCAGCCGAAGTGATTGCAGATACAACAACCGCAACAAGTGGTTTTAAACCAACTGCTGGTCTGAAATTAGATCCTAAAATAACAGTACGCACATTCCCTTTCTCTGTAGTAGTGCTGTCTCCAGTAGGAGACCTCAGTTTCCCATGGGTGCACTGTTGCTCAATGGCGCCACAGGAGCCAGTGCCGAACACACACGTGACACGTGACCCTACTCTCGGCACCTCCAGCATACGACTTTAGCACGTCAACCATTTCCCTGATTTAAATTACCATCAGAAGTTGTTGATGCAACATTAGATTGATGGGTGGGGGGAGGGGTTGGGGAGAGTTGCGTAGTTATGGTATTACAGGCCAGAGTTTTAATGGTTTTATGTTGAAGGTCAGGGGTTTGACACACAGGGAAGGTTTGTTGAATGTAAGACAAATCATTATTTAAAGGGCCCCTCAATTTATCCATGGCTACTTTCATGTGCCACTGTGTGCGAGAGGCTATATCTCTAAGTTGAGCTACCGATTTAAAATTGTGAGTAGTCTGCATTGCACGTAACGAAGGACCTAAATGAGCAAGCGCAAGGCGTAATAATTCATCTTCACGTAAGGGGGAGTCTAAACGAACATTCCACCTCATGATGTCGTTACAGAAATTATCAACTGGCTCATCCATCTGATGAGACCAAAAAATCTTTTCCGCCAAACTTTCCTGCTGACAATCGTTGATTCACACGAGACTGCTGCATAGTTTGATGGTTCTCCCAAAGAGCTTTGAATGCTAACAATTTTTCATATTCCTCTCTTTGAATAGAATACACGTTACCAGAAATTCTGTTCCTCGTTTTCTAAAGAATTTGTGATTTTTTTGGTAACAGTATTATCAATTCAGAATATTATATTATCGTTTCGAGATTTATTATAATCATTGGATAGATTGTATTATCAGTTGAAAATAAACTTTACATTTGTTTCTGGTGACTTAGAACTGACAGAAAAAATATTGCCTGTCTGCGAATCAAAACCAGGACCTCTGGATGGAAGACCAGAGCTTTGCCACTAACCCAAAGGGAAGAGATAGCCAGGAACTTGAAAATCAGGCCATTATTTGGTATTAGGGGATCGAACCCAGGAACTCTGGATGGAAGACCAGAGCCTTGGCCAATAAACTAAGTGGTATTGCCAGTATGTAATTGAAAATAAGGCTGTTATTTGTTATTTGGAGTCTTAGAATTGACAGAAAAAAAATTCAGCGGCTCCTGGGATCAAACCCAGTACCTCTGGATGGAAGCCAAGCGCCTTAGCCAATACAGCCTCTCTGGGGATCGAACCCAGGAATTCTGGATGGAAGACCAGAGCTTTAGCCAATAAACCAAGGGTCATAGATGGCATATGATTGAAAATAAAAATGTTATTTGGTATTTGGAGTCTTAGAATTAAAAGGAAAAAATTCAGCGGCTCCTGGGATCAAACCCAGGACCTCTGGATGGAAGCCAAGAGCCTTAGCCACTAAGCTAAAGGAATTTTACCACAAATACTTGAAAATATGGCTGTTATTTCGTATTTAAAGTCTTAGAATTGACAGGAAAAAATTCAGTCTTTTGGGATCGAACGCTGGACCTGTGGATGGAAGACAAGAGCCTTAGCTACTAACCCAAAGGGTACAGATAGCAGAAGCTCAAAAATAAGGGTTTATCTGGTATTTTACGCTTTGAATTGACAGGAAAAAATAGGTTTTGGGATCGAACCCAGCACCTTTGGTACAGGGCGGCCATTTTGTGTCGTTTTAGCTAGGTAAAGAATGAACTAATCCAAATTGAGACAAAATCACTGATTGGTCAAAATTATGTGTCCTGTCTTGCTATTGGTCAGTTTCAGTTGTGCATAAATTAGCCGCCATTTTCTTGTGGCTTTTTACAATGTTTTGTTTTTCGAAATTTGGCTTTAATTCCGAGGGGTGTGGGGTAGTTGGGTTTTCAGACATTGCAGTTATTTTGCCAGGAGTCTTTTAGCGTGATCACATGACCAGTCAGTGTGTCTCTGGCTCTCAGGCTGACAAGGTGTCTGCAACAACATTGTCTGGGGTGACAATAGCCCCATTCATCCCTGAAAACTGTCCCAAATCCAGTCAAACTAACACCAACGTTGTGTGGGACCTCAGTGGGTCTTCCTCAACTCTTGCCTCATTGAAAGATTGGTTGAAAAGTGGACCCAACATTGTCTGGTCCACTTAGTTTCCCTTCCTTCTTAAAAGTGCTCCAAATTCAAAGAAAATTAGCCAAAAACATTGTCTGGGGTGCCAATTTTCCCCTAAATTGTTTTTCCTCCTAACTGACTTCTACCAAACCCTTTACAGTGACTTGCTGTGGACCTCTTGAAAATAGGAATCTACACCTCCGAAATATGGGGGTACCAATGTCACTTTCTTAATGCTTGAAAAAAATTGGCCATAAGCAGACTTGAATTGGAAATCCCTTGGTTTGTCGACCAGAAACCTACCACTCAGCCATTCAGACATGTTACACATTCTGTAAATGGTTCCTTAAGTACTGTCATTATTAATGGCATGGAAAAAAAATTTGGATGAAGGAAGACTCGAACCAGCAACCATTTGCTTTGAAGCCAGTAACTCTACGACCAAGCCATTACAGCCAGAATATGTTAACCAGTGTAGTAATGCTAATAAACAAAGGGAAAGTAGTCTTTTAACTGTAATATTGATGGAGTTCAACTTTCAATTACACCGTCTGAACCGCTGTTTCTTGAGCTTTCCAACGGCATTTATTTCGTGGCAATCGGCCCAGCCATTTTCAAAATATTTACAACAGAATGTGGGAAAATGTTAAACCTAATATAACTTATGTAGAAGTTAGAGCAAAATGACGTCACAAAATAAGTCGAGGAAACACGAAAAGAAATTTGAAAAAATTGTACCGTTACCAGAAATTCATTTCCTCGTTTTCTAAGGAATTTGTGATTTTTTTTAATTTTTCAGGTTGTGATTGTTCCAGTCAAAAAATAAACAACAACCTCCGGCACAGTACCATTTAGTACTTAAATGCAAAATTTCAGCAAGCTAGGTTGAATAGTCTCTCTATAAACCTTTTCCAAAGAATTCTAACACATTCACATACTAATAGCATGTGAATATGTTAGAATTCTTTGGGATAGGATTACAAAGAGACTATTAAAAGCTTGTTGAAATTTTGCATCTGGGCATTAAATGGTACTGTGCCGGAGGTTTTTGTTTAATTTTTGACTGGCACAATCACAACCTGAAAAATAAAAAAAATCACAAATTCTTTAGAAAACGAGGAAAAGAATTTCTGGTAACGACGTTTCCAACATTACTACACTGATTATTTAAACCAACATTAGTTTGGATACCAGCTACTGGAGAAATTGATCATGTGAAACAGTCTCAGGTGAAAAAATCACATTAGCAGATACCTTTTGGTTTTTATTCTGAACCACACTTTTAGCTTGCATATTTACTTTTTGCAAAAACTAGTTTAAACAAGAAGAAAACTCTCTCTCAATTTGCGAGCAGCGTTCATCAGGATTATTAGGACTGGTGGAAGGAGGGGGTTGGGGAGGGGGAGGGAAGTTTGGGGATGCAAAGGGACATATTGCTGGTTAAATACTCTTTTACGCAATGGAGGAAGACGTTGCAAATCATGCTGGTTATTTTTACCTTTTGAGTAATCGGGGGAGGGCGAGAGGTAGTGAGTTGCCGTAAGAAGTTCTAGCAAGGTGCCGACCCACTTCCACAGGACCAAATTCATCGTGTTGCAAACCCTGCTGGTTATTTTACCCTTTTGAGTGATCGGGGGAAGGGGGGGGGAAGTGAGTTGCCGGTCCAGAAAGATTTTTACCCCTTCCCACAGGTTCAAACTCATCAAAAAATTGGATGACTCAAGGCTTGTCGTACCGTCTCTAGTTAAACCAGAAAAACGTGGAACCCCCTACTCTAGCTCGCCTTATAGTTACATTGGAAAAATCATTCTGACCTAAGTCCTGTCTGCTGCATCAATCTCCCTCTGACTTGCCCCCGGAGTAACGTCCGAAACGTCCAGGTCCATGGAAAACGGTGGGTCCATGATGCAACCGAGAATAAACCAGAATGAAACAAATTAACAAGTCATTCTCAAAAGGCCAAACCACAAAACAATCTTAACGGCACAAGGCAGTCAAGAAAAAAAAACTCTACAAAACGGTGCTAGCTAGGGATTGAGAAACAAAAAAAAATGTTAATAAACCTAGGGTATGATATCAACTACCCAACAGGGACACAATTGATGAGAACGATCACAGTGGCGTATCATTATCGATTAACGAGAAAAATCGGGAAAACCCTAACACATTTATTTAGTTTAAGGCACTGGTAATGGTGTCCAGAAACTAGAAGAAAAAAAACTCTACAAAACGGTGCTAGCTAGGGATTGAGAAACAAAAAAAATGTTAATAAACCTAGGGTATGGTATCAACTACCCAACAGGGACACAATTGATGAGAACGATCTCAGTGGCGTATCATTATCGATTAACGAGAAAAATCGGGAAAACCCTTACACATTTATTTAGTTTAAGGCACTGGTAATGGTGTCCAAACACTAGAAAAAAAAAATAACACCGTTAAGGAGGGTAACACAAAAAGACACTTAAAAACGTTTAACATTACTAAACAGCAAAACCAAGCTTCCCGTTTACGAGTAAAGCACACAGTCTGCCTAAACGACTGCCAAATTTACCCGAAAAGCCAAAGGAAAAAACCCTTAAAACCCGAAATTCTGTCCCATTTCCCAATTTCACCAGAAATGAAATCAAAACATTTAATAATTTGAAGAACGAGGCCCCATTTGTCGCATTCCCTTGGGGGGCAGGGGGGGGGGGTGAGCGTGGGGGTAAGGGATGGTTACGGCTGTTGGGAAGTCTAAGGAGTGGTGTGGATGGATGGAGTAGGATGGCCCGGATTCGAAGGGGATGCGAACAAGAATTAATAAACACTACTGTAATTTAGAAAATAGCTTCCTCATAACAACTCATTTGATCTTTCCAAACGTTAACAAACATTTATTAAAATATAAATACAAGGCGTCACAAAACTGCTTACGACGGTAAAATGACGAATATTAAAGGTAAGCTATTAGGCAAAGCATGAATTCATGTCGATTAAGCAAATGGCAAGTCCAAACACCAGACGAACGCCTCCCAAGGCTGGATTAAATTGTTTTTACGTTAAATCGTTACCAGGCAGTTACAAGTAACATCTTTATTTCCTAAGAAACCAGAGCACTAGAGGAAAAAAACAGCAAATATTCAACTCATGCTAGCATTGAAAACATCGGCGTTTGCAATATAATTGACAAACATTCGTGACCCGGTAGCTTGTGAATCTCCCGTCGTAAAATTTCGTACTTAAAACCCATCTTGCACACATAATTACACCCTGACAGCTTCGCAATAATAAAAGAAGGAATCAAGAGTTTTACCTGATTATTGATTTCACGAGAAACGGCGGAGATGGCACTTTGGACGGCCATAGAAGAATCAAGTTGGGTCACGAGAATTTGCGGCGTGTTGGCAGAACAAGGTGGAGGCTAGACATCCAAGTCGAAGGAGATGCACGTCATGCGGGAGTGACGTGGACATATTTCACAAGCAGTCTAACGGTCCATGCTGAGTACTGGATACGAGTGAAGCCAGGGCCACGCCCACCAAACTGACGAAGTGACATGGGGCGGGTGTCTCGCTCAAGATTCGGAATGGGACTTCTCTGTACATGCTCGTTATCGGCGATATAAATAGGGGAAAACAGTTTGCATAAATATTAGATGAAGTATTTTTGGATTTACAGATTTAGAGATTAACTCTACTCAAATGAGATGATCGAAGAATGAATTATTAAATTGCATAAATGGAAGCACTAACATAAAGTAAATAATAAGTTAACAATGATTACAAAACTAGTAAACAGGAAAAATATAAGTATAACAAGACTAAACCGTAGTATGCCAAGATTGCATCATGAACTCAGGCATTTTTCCTACCCACGCCAAGAAGGGTACAAGTCAGAGATGATCGACTGGGCGCTAGAAGCAAATACTAAACGTAACAAAACCGATTAGAAATATTAGCGACCCTACTTTACCGAGTGACGCGGGTACGAAGAAATTTGTACATAAAAACTGCTTCATGATAATCAGTTTCAGCATGAAAAGCCCATTGGATGAAACAGGCGAATGGTTTGTTAATTACGGTTCTCTTTCAAGCTTCATATGTACAAGTTCTGGTTTAATACACAAAGCAATTTTATACTGCAGCGATGCTAGCAGTAGTAGCATGGGCGTCGATCCATGAAAATATCTGGGGGGGGGGGGACGGGGACGGGGACGCACAGGCTGCGTAAAATATAACGTAATTTTTCCAGGAAGATCAACGACAAATTTATTTTTTATTATTTAATAAAGTGCAAAATATAAAAATTCAATTGTGACAACAAATATAATGTAACAATTTACGATAAAAGATTAGAAGTACCTTGCCGAAAAACACAGTCATATCAAACGAGGACACACTTTAAAACCGCAAGGGGGGGGCTAAAGTTGGTTGATTTCCATTGAATCCGCTGCACCATGCAGCAGTGCCTCTTGCTTGTACGTCCTACGGCCTAAAAAGGCTGAATGGAATCGAGCGAAGACTTATTTACGTGGTATATTGCAATGCCGTTAAGCCTTCTGTCAGTCATGTTGCTGCGAAGCCACGTCTGTAGTCGCCTCATGGCACTGAAAGAACTAAAAAAGAGTGGGGTGTTTGGTTTTTCTTGGTAGCTGCGTGCGCTGGCGAGACGACAGGCAACGGACCTCCGGAGGGCAGTATAAAAAAAAACTCCTTTAGGGAAAACCAATGCACAGCCCCCTTTTTGTCAGTCTGGAGGAGGGGAGAAAAGCGCTTTTTGCTACCTTTTGATACCTTTTTTTCCAAGATGGTGGCGCCCACACGAACCGGCAGTGACGTTACAGCCAAGATGGTGGCGCCCATGGAAAGCGGAAGTGCCACTTTTTTCCAAGATGGCAGCGTCCCCCCCCCCCCCCGACCGGAAGTGACGTTGTACCGGAAGTGACATGAACAGAAGTGACGTCGTCCAAGCGGCCGGGCGAATGCTTCATGAACATTCGCATTGTGAGAACTCTCGAATGTTATCAGAGCGTATGACTAATTAACAACAGCCAGGGGGGTTCACAAAAGAGGGGGGTCCTAACATTGAGGGGGTTCCTGCAAATGCATTGTGAGCTTGCCAGGTTCTCTCGGAGGGTGACAATGACGAATTATTGACATTACTGGGGGTCCCGAATGGGTGAGGGCTCCAAAATAGGGGGGGGGGGGGGGCGGGGTCGTGCAAATTGCTCTTTAAACTTTCAGATTGTGAGAATGACGAATCTTTTAACTGCATTCCCGATGGCACGAAAATGTCGAATTGGCAACATTTTGAGGAGTTCAAAGGGGGGAGAGGAAAAGGGCACTCTTCATGAGCTTTAATATGCTGTGATCTCTCGAGCACTTCACAGGCTGAAAATGACGAATAAGCAGCATTTTGGAGGGTCTCAAAATTTGGGGGGGGGCATGCAAATGCTTACTGAGCTTTAATATTGTGAGGACGCTAAAATACTCTCGAGCGCTTCAAAGAGTGAAAATGACGAATTAGCAACATGAAGAAGGGTACCAAAACTAGGAGGTCGTGCAAATTCTTTTTGAGCTTTCACATTATGGTAATGATGAATCATTAGCTGCACTCATGAAAGTAACGAATTGGCAACATTAGAAGGTCTCAGGAGTGCAAATGCTATTATGAGCATTGACATTGTGCAAATGCTATATGAGCTTTCACATTATGAAAATGGCGAATTATCAATATTAAAGGAGTCTCAGGAGTGCAAATGCTATAGCAGCTTTCACTTTATGATAATGATTAATTGGCAACATTAAAGAGGTCTCAGGAGTGCAAATGCTTTATGAGCTTTCACAATGTGATAATGACGAATTGCCAGTTCAACTCATGAAAGCGACGAATTAGGAACGGTCTCAGGGTTGCAAGTACGTTATAAGCTTTCACATTGGCATAATAGCGAATTGCTAGCTGCACTCAAGAAAATGACGAATTCGCAACATTAAAGGGGTCTGAAGGGTGCAAATATTTTATGTGGAAATGTTTTATGTGATAATGGCGAATTGTTAGCTGCACTCATGAAAATGACGAATTGGTAACATTAAAGAGAGCTGCAAATGCTACATGAGAGCTGCAAATGCTACATGAGCTTTCGCATTGTGATAATGACGAATTGCTAGTTCTACTCTTGAAAATGACGAATTCGCAACATTAAGGGGTCTGAAGGGTGCAAATTCTTTACGTGCTTTTCACATTATGATAATGACGAATTGTTAACTGCACTCATGAAAATGACGAAATGACGAATTGTTAACTGCACTCATGAAAATGACGAAATGACAACATTAAAGGGGTCTAAAGGCTGCAAATGCTTCATGCACTTTCACATTGTGATAATGAGTAAATGTTAGTTGAACTCATAAAAATGATGAATTAGCAACATTAAAGGGGTCTCAGAGGTGCAAATGCTTTATAAGCTTTCACATTGTAATAATGATGAATTGTATGAATTGCTAGTTGCCCTCATGAAAATGATGAATTGGCAACATTAATAGGTCTTGTGTGCAAATGCTTCAATGGCATTTCACGTTGTGCTAATGACGAATTGCTAGTTGCATGTATGAAAATTACGAATTAGCAACATTAAAGGAGTTTCAGAAGTGCAAATGCTATACGAGCTTTCAATTTTGAGAATACCTATTGTCGCCATTAAAGGGGTCTGAGGAGTGCAAATGCTACACAAGCTTTCACATTTTGAGGATGGAGAATCGTCAACATTAAAGAGGCTTCAGAAGTGCAAATGCTATATGAGCTTTCACACTTTGAGAATGACGAATTGTCGCCATTAAAAGGGTCTGAGGATTGCAAATGCTATACAAGCTTTCACATTTTGAAGATGGAGAATCGTCGACATTAAAGGGGTTTCAGAAGTGCAAATTCTATTTGAGTAGTAAGGGATTTGGCAAAAAGCAGGCGCTTTTGAGCAACCCCCTGGTCCCCCCTGCAGGCCCTCTCTTAATATTTTACATTTAAAAAGTGTTGTGAGTCCGGCGGGTAAAAAAACTTTCTTGTTGGGTTACTCATCAGGAAAACCCGTGCTATTTGAATATTTTGCAGGTTGTTGTTTTCTAAAGTGTTGTTGAGCATTTTTCACAACTTGTGCGTATTTTTTTTACGGATGAGGGTTGTGACTTTCTAGCGCGTTGACCATTTGATACGGGGAATGAGCGGTGGGCATAAAAGGTGCGGATAATTCCGTCGATCTTCATATCAACCATGGCTGCCAAGTACAAGGTGGTCTCGAGGTTCCAGTGCCAGAAATGCAAAGTTTAGTTTTTATCGCGAGAAGAGGTGGAAAGTCATTTGCAGAAGCCTTGCGTTTTAAACTTTACTTGTCTCGATTGCGGAGGACTCGTTTCTTCCTACGATGAAGTTTTGGCGCACAACGACCGATGCGATGGAAAAATGATCACGCTTGAAAAAATCAAGTTTGAATGTGCATATTCTGGCGAAGCTTGTCGGGAGTATTTTCCCGATTTTGCAAATGCTACGGTTCATACCAGGATTTCACATTTGTCTCTTCTGACGAACGAAGAGATGGGTTCGGTTGATAAAAAAAAAAGACCAAACATGATTGATGAAGAAAAAAAACGAGAGATGTCTGACGATGAGATTTTCTTGTGTCAATACTGCGAAAAGACGTTCAGGAACAATAAGTATAAACGGAGACACGAAAGGCGTCACGAAGGAAAATGTAACATGAGCTGCAAATCGTGCGGTGTGACTTACTCTAATCAGCTCGGATATAAACGGCACAAGTATGGCAGGGCTGTAAAACAACGTGCGATGGAAATTGGAGAGTATTCAAAAAAGAGGCGTAAATTGTTTTTTTCCCAAACTCAAACCTGTGTTTAAGAAAGAAAGAATTTCTCAAATACCCGCAAATTTCAACCTCGTTGTCAACAACGCCAGTTCTCTAGTAATACCTATAATAGAGGATACCAGAATCGACTGGGCCTTGTCCTACATGATTCATGATTTGAAAGACAAGACGGAGGTGACAGACAATACCGAACTCGAGGTGAGGCCTTTCAATTTGGATTTAGGAGGATTTGATCTAGTGCGCGATGCTTTCAACAGATGCTTCTTAACTTTCAAGCGGCATTTTACGCAGGATGAAATGCACTACGAGCCCTGGATTTTATTGAAACAATACGAGGATAAATATTGGAATCTTTTAGAACAATGTCGACGTCTTATGGTAAACATAAAAGCTCAAATTGGATTATGCATTCTCTTCGAAAAAGCGATGGATAATTCGGTAACTATTAAGGCTTATCTTAACTCCAACCTGACCAGAGTGGGGAGCAAGGAGGTTCTTTCGGAAATGTCGAACAAGATTCTGCATAGTATTGGTCAGTTTGCCGTAGACGGAAGTGGATGGGTTTTCAAGCAATGCGTGTGCACCGAACTATGTGTCGGAATTTTTAGACCTTTTACCGGGAAAGGTTATGTAGCACTTCCCAACAGCCTTGAACTAGGTCCTGACATACTGGTTAATGTGCGTAGTGAAGATGATAGATGTTTACTGTGGTCCGTGTTGGCTAGTATACACCCCGTTCCATCTTTGCAACATGATTGGGATACGAAACATTATCTGTCTCATGTACACGAGTTAGTTGTAGGCGTGTTGGACCCGTTCTTTATCCAAAATCGCAGCGTTCGAAAAAGCCAATAACATATCAGTATCTGCTTTTGGTTTCGAGGATGATGAGCCTTGCGTTTATCACGTGAGTTCCTTAGTTGAAAGTAAGTATCACGTCGACTTGCTTCTTCTCAACGGACACTACATGACGATAAAAGACTTCAACAAATTCATCGCGAGTTTCAACTCCAACAAGTGCTTGAAGTATTTTTGCAGCCATTGCTTACACGGTTTTCGAAATCGTTTCAGGTATGAAAACTACCACCCTCCTTCTTGCGCGGGAGTTCCGTATCAAAAGACTACACTGCCCGACAATGACGTTATCCGGTTTAAGAATTTCAAGAACGAACTCAAAAGATTGTACATAGCTTACGTGGACTTTGAAGCGGCGCTGCACCCAGTCTCCAGTTGCGATGGAAACGATACATATACCAGAGTTAACCACATTCACCAAGCTTGCAGTTTTGCCTACGTGATTGTTGACCACTTAGACGGAGTATTTTCTAAAAAATTGTACAGAGGAGTAGACTGCGTGCAAGTTTTCTTCGAATCTATATTAGAGGAGCAGAAAATGATCGTGGCTTACGTGGATTCCCACAAGAAACCAATGGAACATTTAACCAAGGAACAAGGGTTGCTGTACAAAGAAGCTGCGGTGTGTCATATCGGCAAACAATGAGCATTTAACCCACCGCAAGAAAAGTTTAACGAATTTACGAAAGTACGAGACCACGATCACATAACCGGTGAATTTAGAAAAGCCGCGCAGAGCAAGTGTAACTTTTCTAACACGTTGAACAAAAACATAGCGGTTTTTATGCATAATTTCGAAAAATACGAGTCATTTCGTCGTGAAGGCTTTGAATTCGTTTAAAGATTTGAAGGCTCTGCGTAATGTCAGGATCATCGCTAAGAACAAGGAAATAATCCGCAGCATGAAATTAGGTGGCTTTACTTTCATAGATAGTCTAGCGTTTATGACGGCATCGTTGGAAACTCTAGCTTCGAAGGTGAATCCATGGAACTTGTACGAGGCCTTCGGCAAAAAGGTGAGTTTCCATACAAATACCTGACAAATGTGGAAGTGTTTGAGGAGAGGTGTTTACCTGCCATGTCGGCATTTGCCTCGTTATTGAAAGAAGCGATCTGCTCCGAATCTTATCAACACGCGATGAAGATTTGGGATTTAGGCAAATGCAAAACGTTTGGAGATTACCACGACCTGTATTTGTGGATGGATGTCGGGCTTTTAGATGATATCTTTGAAAACTTTAGAGCGATGAGTTTGACTAGTTATGGATTGGACCCCTCCCATCACATTTCTACACCCTCCCTATCTTGGGACGCGGCGCTCAAGACGACGGGAGTGTCTTTGTATCTCTTCACTAACATTGACAAGCATATTATGGTGGAAAAGGGTATAAGAGGCTGTGTCTCGTTTATAGCTAGAAGATACGCTAAAGCCAACAACCCGTATATACCATCTACCTTCGACCATGATAAAAAGAATTCTTATATAATATTTTTGGACTTTGCCAACTTGTACGGTTGTGTAATGTGCGAGTATCTACCGACTGGAGAGTACGAATGGGTGCCGGTAGACCAGCTCGAGGACATAAATCTCGACAATTACGGAGCTCATAGTGACACGGGGCTGACATTAGAAGTGGACTTGGAATGCCCCAAGATTCTTCATGCATCGCACAATGATTTCCCATTAGCCCCGGAGCACATGATAATCACAAAGTCTATACTTTCTCCTTTTAACCGTCGGGCAATTGAGGACTTGCAGTTAACGTACAGCAAAGGCCTAAAGTTAACAACTAACCTTCGCTCAAAGACAAACTACGTGGTGCACTATAGAAATTTGAAATACTACACCTCTCTCGGCATGGTTCTCAAGAAAATACACAAAGCGATCAGCTTTAAGCAAACCCCTTGGCTGAAACCTTACATAGAGTTTAATAACAAGAAATGGCAAGCAGCTAGTAACGATTTTGACAATAACCTCTACAAACTGCAAAATAATTTGATTTTCGGTAAGACGATAGCGAACAAGCGCAAGAGAAACAACGTCTTGATAGCAACCAGGAAAGAGAAAGCCATCAAGTACGTGTCTCACCCCTGCACCACGAGTTTCCACTTCTCTAAGCGAGGATTTGGTAATATTTACAAAGACTCCAGCAAACATCATCTTGAACGAGCCCATCATGGTTGGTTTTAGCATCTTGGAACTGTCAAAGTTAGTAGTCTATCGGTTTCACTACGACCGCATGATGAAAAAGTACGGACCAGGGAGATGTAAACTCTTAGTCACGGATACGGATAGTCTGTGTTATTCGATAGAAACGGATGATATTTACAAAGATATGGAAAAAGATGCGTCGTGTTCGACACATCTGACTACCCAAAAGATCATTTCTTACACTCCAACGTCAACAAAAAAAGTATTGGGGATGATGAAAGATGAGAGTGCAGGGTGCCCAATTTCCGAGTTTGTAGGTTTAAAGTCGAAGCTTTACACGTTTTACAATCGTATGGGAAGAACAAGATGGCCTGCAAAAGCATTAAGAAAATGGCACAAATGGTACACGAAACGTACAAGAATGTGGTGTTTAATAATAGCGTCGTGAGTACTCTGGGGTTTTACATTCGTTCGGAGGCACACGAAGTAAAAACTGTCACCATCAACAAGTTGGCTTTCAGTCCCTACGATGACAAGAAATGGGTCTGCGACAGTGCAGTCAGTACTCTAGCTTATGGGCATGTGAATTCAGCTTAAACTAACCATATTATTTGTCCAACTGTTGTACTTGGAATCATAACCCTTTCATTTAACGAAATAAAGCATTTTTCCATCTTTCCACCTCTTTTTACGTAATACTTGCTCCACTAGAAATAAATCTGGAACTTGGGTTTTTTGAATTTCCTGTTCGTAGAAACCTCCAAGCACCGGTTCACCCGACTCATCCTTTAAAAGATACGTAACTGGTTGGGTTTTTTGCACTTTACGGATAGTGAGTACTTCGTTAGTAAAATTTTGCAAATATCCTTTGTCGAGAATATTTTTAACTTCAAAAATCCTGACTTTATTTCCTACAGCGAACTTGGGTTTCTTCAGGAGTTGTTTAGGGCTTGTTCATCTCAGCAACGGTTCATGACGTCTGGTTACTTTCCTAGGTTTCAGTTTTGTCGTGGAATGAACTGTGTCGTTGTATTGCGAAACTAACTCGTCGATAATGTGTATCCACTTGTAATTCCCCGGCCTGGTGAATTTTTTCCACATTCGAGTTTTCAGCATTCTGTTGAAGCGTACAACCACGCTAGCTTTCTTCTCAGACTGCGTAGAGTAGATGTTGATGTTATGGCGTCTAAGTAGCGCTTTGAAATTTTTATTGTAGAACTCACTACCTAAATCGACTTGTAAATTTTTAGGGATGGTTGCTCCTGAGAGTATCTTCTTGAAAGCTTCGGTAACATCTAGACCGGTTTTAGATTCAAGAGGAATGGCCCAAGCAAACTTGGACGTGACGTTAATGCAGGTAGTTAAATCCTTTATTTAGCTTAGCGTACGGTATCATCTCCACCAAGTCAGCCTGACATAGATCGTTTAGGGCCAGTACAATCACTTTCCGTCTTGGAAAATTTTTCCGCGTTGGTTTGTGAAGTTCGTTTACGAGTTGATCCATTTCGCTTTTTTTCCCCATTCCGAATTTTATTTTTGTTCGCAATATTTTTTTAACGATCAATGCGGCTAATTTTTCTCTCCAAGAAACTGAAGGATCCTTGCGTCCTTGAAGGATCATCATACTTTTTGAGCTTTAGATATTAGAATTTCATTGGCAACGTGCCTTTGGTTTAAATCTGAATTTTTCGAGTAGGCAATATCGTGATCTTTACACGCCTTGTCCAGTTCATTTATTCCTTTATCACCTCTAGCTAATCTCTTTACTAGTTTTGTTCCAGCCCCGCAATATTGGTACCCGGGCAAATGTAATTCTGTGGGCAAATGGTCAATCAGTTTATTTACGATTCCCTCCCCAGATTTAACGAAGGAAGATTTTTTACTTCCACACACGTCACAAAACACTGCTTCCACTCGTCTGTTATTTTTCGATATTGAAATAATAGGAGGTTCGGGTCGGTTAGATGTGTGCTGTTTACATTTCACGCAAAACTTCTTCTTCGTTTGCATATCCTCCCAAATAGGTCCTATTATCGCAGCGTACTTGGCACCGCGATTAGACTTGGGTTTTTGAGTACCCGGATCGTTGTTTTGAAAGATGGCGTTCGTATTTTTCAAAAGAGAAGCGTAAGATGCCTTGACATCAGGAGGATACGAAGGTTCTTTCAGGTCCTTAAAAACCAGCAAACTCCAAACTGCTCTTCGTCCCGGGCACTGTTTACCGACAACAACTATATCGTTCTCTTATATTTTTACGGGTTTTTTTGCCATGCTCAGTTCTCCGGTTTACATGTCATATTGCAGTCCAAAGACTGGGTCAGAATCCTTGGGATTTTCGAAAAATTTGAGCAGGAAATATTTTGCCGTTTGCCCTATGATTTGCCCCGGTAACAGACTATCCAAGGATCTGAGGGTGCGGAAATTTGGAATTTCTGGAGGTGTCGAAATGCGTTTGTTTTGAATTGCTGAAAGCACGGGGGTGACTTTTGGTCCTGTATTGGTAGACGCGTATAGGGTTTGCATAGCCGGAGCCAGAGTCACATATTCGGAAACATTGGGAGATATAGAAGGATCTCGCGCTATCGGAGTCGAATGGTCAACGAAACTGGGAGGTGTCAGCAATTCAAAGTTTCCCGTATTGTGCATTGTTTCCTCAGTTTCCCACCCATCCTCCTCATCATCATCATCCTCTGACATAAGTTTTTACTGGAGTAGCAATACGTAACGTTTCGCTCGTTTTTTAGTTGAAAAGCCAACAACTACCCTCGAAGGACTCGCTGCGGGTGTTGGTTTCGGGATGGTTGGTTTCAAAGTGCTAACAACGGGTTTAAAAATGTCTTGCAAAGATTCTTCTTTTTTTGAGTTTAACAATGCACGTTTCGTTTCCATGTTCTTTTTTCTTTCGGCTTCTTTTATTTAGGCACGAAAACGAACGTTTATAACGCCCTTCATTTAACGTTTTGTCAATCGAATAAAATCCGTATGGATCGTCCCAATACGTTCTACACAATGTTTTAAACTCGGGAAATTCCATGTCAGGACCGACGTGATTTTTGTACAGATGTTTTAGGTTTAATTCGTCCAAAGGAAAAACGATTAATAAATTAGCATTATCTCTAATCACCTCCTTGGGAATTCTTGTATAGGACTGGCTGCAATAAAAAACATCGGCATTCGAATGGCACCCTTGAGCAAAGTAACGCTCGATGTTATTTTGTTTATCCAAAAGCACATCATCAAAAACGATGAGATTACAAAATGTAGAATCCAACTCCTCTGGAGGAATCAGATCGTTTTGCGAGTCGTGAAAACTCGCTATCTCTCGCCCCACGACTCCACCAATTTCAGCAAATACAGACTGAAAGCTTGTTATTTTGCTTGACACAAAGTTTTGCTATAGACATGTAATCTGTCGTAATCTAGCCACCCCTCCTTGCAAATAAAATTAAACAGTAGGTTCGTTTTCCCACAGTTTACAGGACATATAATCAGGCATCTAATGTTCGAGGGTAGAAATGGGTGATTTTTTAGTTCTTTGCGGAGGGCGAAAAAATCGTAATTTAAAATTTCCATTGTTTTTTTTTAGGTTTATTCAGAAACCAAACTCATAAAGTCGCGATCAGAAAATGTATCGTTAGTCATGTTAGGTTCAGCAACTCCATATTCTACGTTGCACCAAATTTCATTGTGCTAGGAGTGTCGTTGCTAACATACACGGAGTTAATTTTACCACTAACTTCTGACAAGGTCATACTTCCGCACGAAGAAAAGTCAAACCACGGTTTTTCCATAACGGTTCTGTTAAGTTTCCCTTTAGTTTTGTGGATATCGTTGTACACCCAAGTTCTAAGGCAGAGCGGCTTATCCGCATTGTTGGTATCTTCGTTCGCTTTTTTGCAGAATGGGTAGCAGGATGTAATAGGGTGCAAGTAATAATTGGGATAATTGAACATCGGCAAAGAAGTGGTTTTATGTTCGTCAATTTGGACTTTGAATTGTTCGAAGATGTACCATCTAAGATTTTTCAACGCATTTTGAGTTACAGGGTCCATCGGCAAAATCCAACCCTTGTGCATGGAATCTTTGTTCGAAATGGGAGAACCTACTCCCTTTAAATCTTTGAATTCTACGGAAGGAGACAATGTATACTTTACTCCATTTTTTAACTTGGTTGCCTTCTCCGTCTTAACTTCTAACGAATTTGTTTCCAGCAAATTGGAGAGATGCGTGCACCAGGCAGGGTGAGGCATTTTGAATTTCTTTCTTTTGCTTTTTCTAACTTTTTATTTCCCTTCCTTTTTTTATTTATATGTAAAATATAAAAAAAAGAACCGACAGAAATAAAAAAAATGCCGGTAAATAAATTTGGTCAGTCTTTGAAGCGCACGCAGAGAGATGTGAAAGGAACTCCTGGGGTGGGATTTATATTAGACTTGAATAACGATTATGACATGCAGAATAAACACCTGACTAAAGTGGGAGCTGCCATAGAACCCGAAGATGCCGTAATTTATTCCCAGTTTAACGAATTAGAAACCGACTTAATGAAACTTAAATCTGACGTAAGATTGAAGAATGATGCAGTTGGTCATTTTAGCGCTGCGAAGAAACGTATTAAAGATGTTAAAACTCCCACACAAAATAAGGAAGTAGCCACCAAGGAGTATGTCGATTCAAAGGTGGTGTTGAATGCAGCCACCAAGGAGTATGTTGATTCAAAAGTTGTGTCGAATGCGGCTACTAAAGAATACGTCGATACAAAAGTCGTGGTGGATGCAGCCACTAACGAATACGTTGGTTTCAAAAGTGTTGATGGATTACAACATGTGAAACAACCGTTTAATTAATCTAGCCGTCGGTGTAGACCCCCAAGATGCAGTTAGTTATTCTCAGTTAAACGACTTAGAAACGGACATGAAAAAATTTCAGTCTGATGGGGGAATGAAGGAAGACATCAACGGTCATTTCGAAGCTAATAATAAACGAATCAAAGACCTCGCTCTTCCCACGCAATCTAGGATGCTGCTAACAAAGAATATGTTAACAAGATTACTCTACATTTCAACAATGAGCAGGGTATTAATTTAGACTATGATGTATACGATGCGAGGCACAAACGTCTGAAGAATCTAGAACCCAGTTATACTCCCGGAGATGCTGTAAATTATTCTCAGCTAATCGCTTTAGAAATGGAAATGAGATCCCGACAGGTAATGTCATTACCCGAGGATGAAAGAGGAGACTTTAATGCAACCAAAAGACGAATTATAAGCCTACGTAAACCAGAAGCTCTCGATGATGCTGCTACGATGCAGTATGTGCTCGAAAAATGTATGCAAATTATCAGTTTTTACATCATCACTCCATTCAAAAAAGGTGACTTTTTCTTCTGCAGTAACGGCAATCCTTTTAATTATTACTATTGCTCGGAGGAGTATTACTTGAGGGGATTGGGCTTGAGGGCTGTTCCTGTAGGTCTAAAGATGCAATGTGCAGTATTTTACGACATTTTAAACCCGGAGTACGAATATAGAGAAGATAAAGACCGTGAAGAATTGAGAGAAGGACCACGTACAGGTTTTCAGTTTTATTACAAAAACTGGAATCCTGAGGATGAAACTGCAGTTGATATAGGCATTAGACTTTTGCACCTTTGGCCTGGTGCATGTATTTCTATAGCAGCTGATATGGATAGCCCTCCGGAAATTGGGAATCTTTATCAAGTAGATCTAAAACTAAGCCAAGGTAAATTTATATAACTACCTCCTCATCATACCTAAAACAATCTCGTAATCGTGTCCCTCCATCAAGAAATTCAGAAAAAACAAACAGAAATGGCCGCACCATATTTGATTAAAATTCTGTACTCCATCGTGATTGTATTCAACGGGGCCCAAGTACTCGGAGATAGACGTGGGAGGACCCAGATTGCCGAAACTATTGAAATAACAGGGTGTGCCCGTAACTGTCGAGTAAGCAACCCAATGACTGCCGTCCCCATCATGAAAATCTTTGAGATTAACGACGCCGCATTCGCTGCGAGGTTTAGGTTTTAGGGGCAACCAATCCTTGCTACAAGTGCCGCTGTATATAGGAATTTTCAAGACTTTGACCAGTCTGTTTAAGTCCTGATTCGTTAATGGTTTATTAAAATTAATCAGGCCCTCGCTGGCTTCAGAAAGAGCCCTCTACCACGACTCATTTTTTTTGGCTTCTTTTTTCGTTTTAAACCCGAACCCTCCATCTGCTTGTTAAGTCTTACCATCTCGGCCAGTACATTAACATCGTTCTGAGCTTTCTTAACAGCCATAGTTATTCCTGCTGCACTTCCTGTTAACCCTCCCATACCGGCTATGAGCGGGCCGAGCATTGCCAACAGCAGTAAAAACCCTCCTCATTTTCTTCGGTTTCCGGTCTTGCGTCTTTTCAATAATTTTTCCCCATTTCTTTTTTATGATATTAATAAATAACTTCGACTTTGCCTCTGTCCAATTTCAAACTCATTTTTCTATCTCCGATCAGCAGCGTGTGACAGGTCGTGTTGGGAGGGACAGCGGCATTAAATTTTAGTTTACTTGCACATCGACTACGCCCGACTGAAGTCTCTCTGACTGTTTGGAGCAATCCAAAACCACTAGAGGATAAGTCTTTTTAAACTGAACTGAATCGATGAAGTGATCCCCGACATCCTACAAAGTGCATCTAAACTGCTGAGCCATTCTATACAGGATGGAATATTCTCTGCTAGAAAAATGTACACCTAAATCGAGGAAGGGGTAATGCTCGGAATTTAAAGTCACGTGAGCGTTATATATATACGGATTTATATTGCTAGACTTATGATAAAGCGGGACAGCACTGAGTGAAAATTTTAAAAAAAATGTAAGCCTGTAATAGTTTTTCTTTATTTTTATTTATCTGCTGAACATGTATGTGTTGTTGGTATGAACTCCTGTACTAAACTTTCGAATAAACATTTGCTTCAACATTACGTTTTAATCATTTTTTTCTTTTACAGAAATACTTAACCGAAATATACATGAAATAGATGCCGTTGAAAAAGAATTCCCCTATGCTGTTGTGATAATCCTCCTGATCACAAATGAGACTTGGTGTACAGGATCCTTAATAACTGAGGCTTGGATTATTACGTCGCCAAGTTGTATCTAGTAAGTAATTGTGAGGGCAGTCGGAACTCACCTAGTACTCCACACTGCATATCCAAATTCACCCTCGTTGATAAATAAATTTTGATCTGGGATTTTTTTTTCACTATGAAATGCCTTTCATTTTGCGAATTAATAATCTGCGATATCACACTTTACATATCGCTTATGAATATCCACTTTACCGGCCGATCAACTTTCATAATTCATTTAAATCTGTACTACTACTAGCGGCATTAAATCTGCACTAACAGCACGAAAACGGTTGCACCTATCGCTTCTCATGTTTAAATGTTGGATGCAGACATTGTCGTTCAGGGTGGAAACATTGACGACGTAAAGTTGACTGTGAACTATCAGTACCTTCCTAAAGCACCGAACAGAACGAACCAAACGCACCACTGTTGGTGGCAGTTCAGCTCATTCCCTACTTATAGCCGTGTTGATGTCAGCGATGAATGTATTTCCGGTACCTCACGCATGCTCAAAAGCTCCAACACTGGCAAACACCCGCAACCACCTTCCCGAGATGGTTTGCAATTTGGCATTGCTCGCGTCTGGTCACATCCATTAGCCTAGCCTGGTCCAATCAATTAGCAACATCTGGTCACGTTAAAGGTATGATGTAACGAGTTTTATGTTGAGCTTGTTGATTTTGCTGAGCTGCGATTGCAGTTTCGGAAGGTACTAAATGGCTGACACAACGTTACTGCGCACGCGCGACGTCAAGTTTGAAGCCAAACTGTCTCTAACAGTGGTGCATTTTGTTCGCTCTGTTCGGTAGTTTAGGAAGGTACTGATTGTAGGCCAGGAGCTGAACTCAGGTTCGCTCTGTGCTGTGATCAACCACGTTTCAAAGTGGAGCTTCGAATGGCAGTTGGCGCTCTGTATTCACAAATGTTTGACTTTCAGCTTTGGTTATCACCTGTGCCCAATCGATCACCACTTGAACGATGATGGTCTTCGTTCCATTTTAGAAATTAACGACCTGGAGGTGACTTTGAGATCTAACTGAAAACACTGTACCCAAATTGAAGCTAAAGCATTTCGGAATATCATTGTTGTTAATCGCTGCTTTACTTCTGGAAATGTAAAAATTTAAGTTTAGGCCTTTAAAGTATTTGTGAGACCGCTTCTCGAGTATACTTGCCTGGTGTGGTAACCATCACTGCATGGTGACATCAACATACTGGAATCTGTGTAGCTCATATAGTAGTAGTAAAGTGTACCATATCACGATGTAACGTGGAACAGGAGGATATACCGTACCGAGATGGAATGGGTGACTTCTGGTCTAAGCGATTCAGATTCGGTTTCTGTTAGCTATGTTGTAAATATATACGATAGTGCTTCCTGAGCGTTTTTATGCTACGTTTCTTTTAAATACCACTGATATCGCTACGAGCATGTAAATACAGCAAAACGAAGATGGCGGCTTAGTGCACTTTTAAAGGGTTCCGAACACAAATTCTGTACAATACGGAGTTTTTAAGCAATCAATTGAAGCCTCGGGCACCCTACAACGGCAGCCCTGTACCATGGTGGAGGTTAGGACAGACCATGGATCTCTATACGTACTTATCTAGCCCCAAAACAAAATGGCAGCTTAGTGCTCTATCGATATCCACATTCGCTAAAAAGAAGTTTCAAGCAGCATTTTAATCAGTTCCTACGTAATGGCGGTTCCATAATCAGTTATGACCTTTACTCATTTTTCGAACACATGCATTCTACTAGCACACAACACTATGCCCACATATGGGAGGCTCAAAGGCGTGCCACCTAGGACAAAGATACTAGTGATGATTCTACATTTTAGTAGCCAATTAGTAACATTGTTACGACGAGACTTTAATAGTGCCTATATTACGTAATGAATATCTTTAAACATGACTAGCCACATCGCTCGCTCCATTGACGTCATCTTACTTCACTCCAGTATGTTTGCATGAACAAACTATGACGTCGTGAACAAATCTCATGAGGGTAAAAAATAAACTTTGACGTTATTTTTGCAGGTTTTTTCGCGTATTTGAGGGCCATAATATCAAGATACAGCGATGAAAATCGGCTAACCGAAGCGCAATTTACTTATCTTTCATTTGGTCTTACTTCCATCTTTGTAGGTGCCTTGGTTCAAGAGGAGTAGGGGCCCAAAAACACTCACACACATACATACGCACATCATATGTTTTTAATGATGTAAATAGCATGGCAACACTCCCTACACATAAGATCAAAGGAAAGATAGACCAACGTTGTTGGTTTCCTAACGGACCATTTTTACAAATTTTATTTGTAAATAGAAACATAGAAAACTACATGTTAAGTAAAGTACGAATGTGTTCAAAACATTTTTCCAATTCTTCTCAACTGAAGTTTATAAATGTATCATTGTTTTCCAATAGTGCAGATACGTCGTGTCGCCCACATTTTGTATACAACCAAAAGTAAAGTAAGATGTAACTCGCCATTACACAACCAACGAAAAGTTCTTCACAGAATCATATTATTTTCTAAAGCGATTTCTTCAACAGCACAGTTTTCGACACTAAATCTCAATAGGCCTAAACTCAGAAGTAAACTTAAATTTAAAGAATCTAAGATGAGAGGGAGATGCACTCTTCTTCAGTACAGAATAGCCTATGTATAGGCCTGCGACCCTCCGCCATATTGACGATGTCACCTAGTTACATCATTCTCACCAATACATATACACACTTCATGATTTTAAAAATGAAAGAGCTAAGAACGAAGTAAGTGTCCATTCGAGCATATTTATTGAATACAACTGCGTGTAAAAAAAAAACATATCTAATAGCTGTATATAAAGCACATAAAACTAGGAAACAGGCTTTGGGCCTATTGTAGGTGGAGCGGATAAAAATTTATTTTAAATTTGTACTTACTCTCATTTTAATGCTTGCGCACTACAATACTTGCGAATGTTCCTTAAAAATCTGGGTGCAATACTCGGTCAGCTACGTTTGAGCTTTTTGCTAACTGGCCTCTTTCACATCTTAGTATTTTTTTAGGTAGGCCTAAGCCACATTTCATATTAATTTTAAGACGCTTTCGTTTGCTCCCACATTTAGTTCCTGTTTCTTTATTTGCAGCCTTTTCTACCATCGCCGCTATCTAAAGTTTAAAATGCCACGTTAGCTGCCGTGGTTAAGCTAGCAAAGAGCGTGCACCGCCAAATGCCTGCATTGTTTATAAATATAACAGAGTATCTTACCTAGAGTTAAAATATTAATAATGAAGCATTTAACCATGGACTTATACACTATCACACTACGTGTGATGGACAAGCCAATCAACACTGCTGTGCTGGGCAGGGCTCATTCCCGAGACAAAAAACAATGACCAATGCGCATGCTCACATGACGTCACTTCCCTCTTGGCGGCCTGCTCTGGCTTGCTCGGGGTTCATTTTCTAATTGTCGGTTCGATGTGGAGTGTTTTTGACGACGTGGTCGTTCGCTGCTGCAACCTGTATCGATCTCAAAAATAACAAGCGCTGTGTAAACTCAAGTTTAATGACGGTATGGAACGTTCAGCGGGAAAGGTACCGCGCGAAAGGTTAGCCATAGGAGTTGTGTTTGGATGGATAAGCAACTTGACTAAACCGTAAGTTTAAGAGCGTGGCATCAAAGGACGTACCGCCACGCCAATCGGCACTCGCGGCCGTGTGATCGGAAATTTACACCCAACGCACTAGACTTAATCCCTCTAAACCATCTTTTAACATGGCGGAGAAAGCAGACGACGCCTAGTATAACGCGGTATAAACCGGTATAATGGTACTAAATTGGATTTAGTAATTTTTTCAATTTTTCTGCTGCTACGACATTTTAACTTGGTTAAACTTACTGTTGATACGAGAAGATGACTCATTCTACACCGGTTTTCTTGCAAATATCATGCATTCATAAGCACCCTGTTTTGTGTGTTACAAAAATACGATATTTACTTCCCCAACAATCGGCGTTAAGGTTTCGTTCGAATGTTAAACTTTGTTATAAAACACAATGGCACCTACGCCTGGCAATGTAACAATCTCTTAGCTTACCTACGTTTAATACATCATAAACAACGTAGTACAGGACGTATTTCACAGAAAATTCCACCGAATACTGGTGGAATTCCATTCGTCTACGAGCGGATCAACCGCAAATACCTCATGGCGGCTTGGTCAGGCGGAAGTAGCAGACGCGCTTTGTATTCTGGGATAGATTCGCAAGTCACGCTTGCCATCGAAGACTACGCACGTCGGCTATGGATTTGAGCTGGGAGTTGCTTATCCATCCAAACACAACTCGACTCCTATGGGTTAGCAGTGGGCTGCAGAATTTATTCGATTTATTCTAACATATCGTTGATTGTTGAAAGGCCTGGCCAGTGGGAATCCACTGCCGACTAGCCTACGGCATGAATGAACGGCCGGCACGCGTAGGCAGCTTGCGGCGAACTTTGTGCGTAAATTTTGTGTGTTGTAGTTTACTGCTTCATCGTTGTCAACCTGTATCGTACCTCAAACATAACCAACACTGTTCAAACTCAAGTTTGATGCTAGTATGCAACGTGCAGCATGAAATTTACTGCGTGAAAGGTAAGCAGAGGACTGGAGAATTTATTCGATCCGTACTTTTCATACTTAGCCGCAATGTTAATAGGCAGACGCGCATAGGCTAGATGGCAGGTTGCAGCGAACGTTATGTGTAAATTTGGGGGAAAAATTGCAATAAAATTCGATGGAGAAGGAATATGCTTTTATGACAATATTGGTGTATTTGAAAGCAAAACAAAATTTCGTTACGTAGCTTATTTGACTTCTCTTCTTTTCTCTCACCACCCTTCTTCCCCAAAGCGAAATTCCATTTCTTTCCTCGTTCAGAAAAACGTATGAAGAAACCGCCAGAAAAAAAAAGTGATGCACAATAATACATACTGAGGGAAAAAAATCATGTGGAGGACGTTTTTTTTTAGTAGGCTGTATGTAACCCGCATTCTTAGTTAATTACTGTGTTCTAACGGTTACAGCATACACTTACTTAATGCACTTTATTCCCCCAATTTCTCCATCTCCTCCTCCCCCCCCTTCCTCAACAATAAAGAAATAATTTTATTATTTTTCCTATTCCCACACTGGAAGAACTCTTACACAAGCGACAACAAATAAGCGACAGCGAAAACCCTGTTGTCATCTATTTCCTTAATTTGGAAAAAAAATAGGAGCAGAGCGACTCCCTCCCCCTTTTGTCATCTTTTTTCTTATTTGGAAAAAAGTAGGAGTGGAGCAATTCCTTCCCCCCCCCCCCAAATAAATTTAAAAAACCCTATTTTGTCATCTCTTTCCCAGTTAGGAAAAAAGTAAGAACACAAAAACTCCTTCCCCCCCCCCCACCCCCGAAATAAACTATTTTATTATCTGTTTCTTTGTTTGGACAGACAAAGTAGGAAGGAGCAATTTCCTCTTCACCTTCACCTTCACCCCCATCCCACACAAAAAAAAAGTCGTACACATCCTTTCTTGGAAATAAAATAAGTAGGAAGGAACAACCAAAACAAACTGCAGTTCTTCCTTTGACCGCAACGTTCTCTTACTTTGTTAAACCATGGAGCTGGAAGCCCTGGAGTAGCCACTCTTCACGCGAGCGTGGGGCACGGCGTGTACTTCCGGTGGCGGCCATTTTCTAATGCTTACACACCGCGTGAGGAGCAAGATAGCACGTGTCTCAACCACGTTCGATAGTTGTCCATCACACGGAGTCCATGGTTAATCGTCATTGTAACTATCGAACGTGGTTGAGACACGTGCTTGCTCCTCACGCTTTGTAAGCATTAGAAAATGGCTGCCACCGGAAGTACACGCCCCCGCCCCACGCTTGCATGAAGAGTGGCTACTCCAGGGCTTCCAGCTCCATGATTTAACTAAAAGCCATACAATCATCCTTAGCGAGAATACGTTACAATAATCAAAAGCTTCAATAGATCCACGGCAGTCCGCGGTTTACTACGCCGCCTCCTACGATAATGTTGAAGCTCACACCTCTGGCACATAGTACTTCATCTGCGAACGCTAATTTTTTTAAAGTTTGAATTGTCACAATTGTAGGTCAAACGATGTGTGCAGATAGCATTTAAATAATTCTAAAGCGTTCAGAACTTTTTGGCCTAATTTTTAGCCATAACATCAGATAAATTAGGCCTACTGCGTTCAAGGTTAAGCCTATTCTTTCCTGGAACGCTGGATTGACAGTTTATTCGTGAATAGCGCTGCTCACAGGTTGGCCACAGACCAACTATGGTTCCACTGGACCTTGCCACAGACCGGTGGATAGGCTTAAAATCCGTAGTTTCCATAGCAACCAAGGAATCTTGAAATTATCATACGAAACCATCGTATTATTCCGTGTTGCGATGTAAACACATTGTCTGCTGTATGCTTTAGTTCTGTATAAACAGTTTCCTGGTGTAGCGGTGATTTTAGGTTTCACATTCAGGATTTCCGTTGATAGTCTTAACACCTGGTTTAATCGCCATGTTGGGTGAATTCCTCCAAGCGTTGTTTTGCACATGAAACGAATGTAAGTCGTTACCGAATCCTTTTGTGTTTTTCATTTGCCTGCCTTTCTCTAATTAAGCCTCATTCCCCCCCCTTTCTCTAATGGTTAACATGCGATAATGAAATGTTATTATTTCATTGAGTTACGTCGAAAAAAACGTTTAGCTATAACGAAGCAACGATGATTTATTTTGACGATTTTTAAAAGTTCACTTGCTCACCAGCAAAACAGTGTATGCAACCCTGGAATTCCTTCACTATTCAGGATTCCATTTCAATGGAGAGTGTTAGATCGATAAATTAGAAAAATCGTAATTTCGTGGATTATAATTGATCAATTTACGGCAAATTCGAGATTAGCAATATTTTTTGGATTATCTATACCACGAGCCACGGCTGTTTGCCGTGACATCATCATGAGTTAGCCATTGACGAACGAGAACAGCGGGTCTTTGGTCGTCTGAGTGGACTAGCACAATCACGTGACACGCGCGTCATGGCAAACAGCTTTGGTGCGTGGTATAGCAACGTGGCAAAATTCATGGCATCTGCGCTTTATTTTGGGCTCCACCCAGACTACAAAAGTGCAACCAACCAACTAACGTACCAACCAACCAGCCAACCAACATTTTGCAATTCAGTGTCCGTTATAGGCTAAGCTACGCTCACTTCGCTCGCTCTGCTGCGCCAACAAAAGTACAGGAAACATAAAAGTAAAATCTGCCCTTCTTTCAATGCAAATAATTATAAAAATATGTGCAGTGAAAATAATTTGATGCTAATTTACGTGTGAATAAATGAAGTGTCTATAACTGGGAAGTAAGGAATAACCTCGATAATCAATACAAACAGTAATCAATACAACATACTAAAAGTAATACATTGGGTATAAAGTGTATATTAATGTAAAAGGGCCAAAGTGCATGCAACTGCATATCAAAAAATACAGTACAAACTTGCCAAAGAAAAAAAAAATTAGTTGCAAATAGTAAATGTTATCGCAGTTGTACTAGAATGATGCTTTTTCAATTTAAAAGGGAAGAAAAATTAAACCTATACTATTCAAACCATACTGTGTAACGTAATACAAAGAGAACAATCGATCAAGCACGTGTGCAAACAGTGACACAAAAAACATAGAACATCACCTACTATACACGAAAAGAACGATATATTCAAAAAGACGTAAAAATTAAAGAAAATCTTACAAATTAATTATAGTCATGATCACATTTACTCAATCATGCATCTTCAATGTCATTAAACCTATGATGACCGTACGTGAGAGAATCATTGTTTCTCAACACGTGTCTCTTAGTGTCAGAAACCGTTACAGCTAGATTATATTGAATTTTACTGTATACTTGTATGTAAGGACTGGTACTAGTTTGTGTGAACAAAAAGTGTGAATGTCATTAAGACACTGTTTATACTGATCAAAATTAACCATCGACAATTAACCATGTGTTTTAGATTAAGATGAAGAAGGACTTACGAATTAAGTTTTGCCTAGTTTATAATGGTTCGGTCTTTCAAAGACATGGTTTAAGAGACCAAAACATTAGGGAAGTTATTCCCACCTACTGTAATACTTCAGATGCTAAAATAAAATTGTAAAATTGTAAAAACTCGGTTGGATTACCTTGGTGAATATATTGGTCTGCTGTGATATCTCTCTGTTAAGTGG
The DNA here is from genome assembly GCA_023313725.1 of Lithobius niger. NCBI lineage: Eukaryota > Metazoa > Arthropoda > Chilopoda > Lithobiomorpha > Lithobiidae > Lithobius > Lithobius niger. The sequence goes on from JAHWFP010240937.1 coordinate 132,949, forward strand.
CCGAATTGTTATCACCTTAAAGGGTTAAGGTGGCCCTATTAACAATTCTGGTTTTGTGATATGAGTCAAGTCACTGTAACAAAACAATGGATTGTGTATAGCATACGTTACACGTAAACCCATACTAGACACACGCTAGTGTGTCGCCGCCAAGTAACAGTAGATCATCCCATTGTAGACATCCAGTTGTTAAAAAATTGATTGTTAGTGATAAAAAGGTGGCCTCACTAGCAGGCATGTGTCTGTTAACTGTAAGCAACTAAAATCATATTTTGGCATGTTGAGGATAAATTCCAATGCGACAGAAATCTTTCAAATTGTGGTAAATGTAAGGGAAAAGTGTAGGGATAAAGGAAGAATAAAAGTTAAAGGATGAGTGTCCTCAATTCATAGAGAGAAAGATGCGTCAATAACGTTGTTGTTATATCACTGACTAGGTAGTAACTAGCTAGTAACGCAGGCCCCATGTTAAATCCCATAGACTCATTGCTCATGGCCAGTGAACAATTGGGAAGGCTTACACAGCTGAAAGTTTACACGCGAATGCATGGTGATCTGAACATTCCTTTTGTTGGTTTGTAGGTGCCAGGATAAATGCGTGGGAGGGCTTTGAAATTGAGAACCACTAAATTTAAATTTCTTTATTTTCCATGTTGCAAACAAATATTTCAAGCAACAATGGGTTAGACAATCAACCCTGGTCCTTAGATTTATTGTAACAGCCTGGACGAACTAAACGCTGAACTGTAACCCTGGACATGGTGCGTACTGCTCTGTTCGGTGTGGGATGGGGGGGGAGGGGGTGGTGACGGTGATGGGTTGAACATTTTCTGCGACGAGTCCTTCCATGGGAGAGAGTGGTTTGGAGGTGTGGGATGTTTTGTGGAGGAACTGCGCTTTGAGCGCATGTACTGCATTTCGGGCCTGTCATCGGCTTTTCGGGGTGAGCTACTGGCTCTTTTTCTGGCTGTTGCAGAGGGCTAGAAACTCGGTGTGCGTAGCTCTGTGGTTCACTCCGACTCTAAGGCCGCGATCGCTTTTCTGTGACGAGCTGTCTCGACCCTTGAGCTTCTGCATCCAATTTGTAAGGAGGTCAGCAGAATGTTGCATGCGGCAGCCCATAGTGGCATTAGCGTTTCCATTAAGTGGGTGCCAGGTCATTCGGCGGTCTTGGGGAATGAAGTCGCTGACGAACTTGCGCGTAAAGGTTCCAAGGCTGGGAATGCTGTGGTCTGTTGTCCAGTGTGCCCTAGGGATATGAAACCAGTTCTCAAGGTCATTTCTGCTCTCCAATGACAGAGAGACTGGGATGGAGGCATTGTGGGATGGGTACTGTATGGTATCCATCAGTCGGTAGAGCCACCATCTCTACCGTGTGCCACCGCTTACGGATGGTAAGGGGTCTGTGAGTGGTGTTCCGGGGTTGCTCCCCAAAGAAAAGGGTCAGAGGACCCTGCTCAGCCTTGTCTTGTAGTTCTGTAGTATGAGTGGGCGTTTTCATTAGGTGTGGGTCCCATTTGCGGACTGGTCTCCTGGTTTTCTTATGGTCTGGGGCATTCTGGTGCTGTAGTCCGCATTCGACGCTTGTACCAGTTGGATCATGGTGTGGAGTGTGGGACACGGTTTGTTTAGATTTAGACGGCAGTTTTAAGTTAGTGTAGAGGGGATGGAAGAACTTGTTCCTTAGTGCTCTCGTGGATTGTAAATAAATAAACACTTGTAACTCCCACTGTTGTACCTTTGTCACTAACACACCCGACTCCTTGTCTCACTCACCCTGCTTCGCGATTGCTGTAGTTTTTTTTTTCTTCTACAAGTTATGAATCCCGAAGTCGCTTATTTTTCACTACTGTTTTGCCAAAAAAAAAATGCGACTGAACAGACATTTTGCCAGTTAGGCCTCGAATCTTTTCCCCTTCAGGGATAAGGTTTTCTTTACTCCCACCTTAACCCCAAGTGACGCGGTATTGCCAGGTAACAACAGTTGACTGCACCTGGAAAAATTAAGCCCCTATTCCTATGGCAACCCTTCTTATGAGCTCCTGGGTACTCCAAGCAAAGTGAGAAAGACAGCCCAGTGGTCAGCATCCTCGTGTCCCAACCAAGCAAATTCTGGTTTGAAACTCACGACTGACTTAGCAAGTTTAGAAATAAATTACAGGGTTAATATACAAAGAAAAAAAAGAAATTTTGTCAGGCTGATTACATGGAACAATGCTTTAATAATAATTTTAAATACGCAAATATTTACTATTTACTTTTTCGAGTTTTAGAGCTGCCGGTACTGATGTGTGTCTTTGATTATTAACTGGGATTGAGAAATTAAAAAAAAAATAGTAAACGATGTATTTTTCTACAAGAACGCGCATAGTGTTAAAAAACTTGTGTATGCAAGTTGTCATACAAGCTGGGTGGGCACTTAAATATAGTATTAATTGTTATATGCACTGCAGCTAAAATTAAAACAAAGCACAGCTAAAAATGTACAAGTACAAACCTGATGCATTAGAGAGCCATGCTACATCTATAGTGCAAGATATAAATTCGTTTATTTAATTTTCAGCTCACCAAAATCTTTATTTAGTTTTTTTTTTGTTATTTATTAGCAGAGTCGGAAATCTAAAACTTCTTGCAATTGCTGGAAAACTTGATGCTTTCAGAGACGATCCCATGTCACAGCAGGCAATGATTGTTGAGGTAAGTGAATTTCTTACCATTTGTATTATCATTCTTCGCATAACAAAGGATAAAAATCGGCAGGAATACTGGCACAACTTAGTGAGGTGAAGATGATTTTCGTTCTTGTCATTAAAAGCAGGTATGAAATAAGATACTTTAAGTACATTTAATAAATCTAATGATGAGCTTAGACTTTTGGAAACTATTTTGTTATCCTAGCTTGTAACCCACCTAGGAATCGCAACCAAAGTAACCCATCAAGGTTTCATGTCTAAGGACAGCATGCATCCAGTGCTCACCTATCGGTATCTTCCATTATTCAGATTGCAGAATAGCTGTACTCACAGAGGTTTCTCGTGAGGCATTGCTGTCTTTGATGATGTTGATAGTCCTTGCTCGCTTACGTTATTAATAATGTACATGCTGAAACGTTCAGTTTTCCATTGCTGGTAGCCGTATTTGCATTAAAAATAATTAGAGTTACAAATCTTACATATAGCCGGACAACATTATTCACAAATAAGGATACCGACGTGCTAGAAAAGCGATTCAAACATGTTTCATGGACAATAACGTAATGGATGATTTTCAAAAATATTCGAAAGATTTCACGAATTCTTAAACCTTTCACATTATGAAACGACGTAAGTTTCGTTTCCAACATCCACTTGGTTTGAAGGAAACTAACGTACGAGTGTAGCCGCTATTGGCTGATTTATAGACCAAGTGCAACACCTAGAGAGAATGCGTGGCACGGCGTTTGAAAGGAATTTTGCTGCTCATCCACGTCTGCTTGTTTGTTTACGTCAAAATCTCATGCAGGAAGGAACGAACGAACCATTCGTTCGGCACGCCGCCCCTAATCTGTTGGAATTAGGGTGTGTTCAAGAGAAGATGACAACACCAAGGCGGATGCCGATAGCTTACATAATAATAATAATACGTTACATTATAAATTAGGACTTAAATCTACACACATAAAAATTGTGCAACTTGTTAGATACAACACTTTTAAATTCAGTTTGTTAGTTAATTAAATGCTCTTAACATATTATTAGAATAATAATAATTTTTTTAATTTTTTTTATTGTGTTAAGCCAGTACCACAAGAACTACAATGTATGTAGTTGTGTATGTGGCACAAGCAAATCAAAAATACGTGGTGTGAGTGCAAGCTACAAAATTAAAGAAAAATACAACATAAATAACACAAAATAAAACAAAATAACTTCGCTTGTTTTCGTGAATGGATACAATGAGTATGCCATTAATTAAGGATAAGGGAGAAGAAAACATTTGTTATTTGTCATTTGTTATTTGTTAACATATATTTATAACTAATATATAAATATAAATTATGAAAAGAAATGAAGCTCATTGTGACATCATCCATTCTTTCAGTTTTTTTTTTTTAAAGTAGAATATTTGTCAATAAAGAATAATTTTTTTGGCAATGTATTAAAGACCGAAGGCATAGTGTAATTACTGTTTTGTTTTCCATAAGTATTCCTGAATAATGGAAGTTTCAATTGTAAGGAATTTAATCGATTTGATAAAACCTTTTTGTCTATTGTGTTAAATATGGAATAGTAGTTTTTTAGTATTATGACAAAGTTCCTGAGTTTTAACACATCCAATATGCCATTTAATTGATATATTTCTTTCGTTGTATTAAGATCATTGCCTTTAAATAAAATGTTAATAACCTTGTTTTGAATACTCTGTAATCTTTTAATTAAATAATCTGGTGCAAAACCATATATTTCAATGCCATATTTTAGATGTGACTCAATCCATGCGTAATAGAGAATTTTTTCATTTTTAGTGTTTAATACTGGTCTTAATTGATATAGCTTTGGAAGAATACTTCTAATTTTACTGATAAGTAGTTCAATATGTTCTTTAAATTTGTAAGTAAGATCAATAGTTAAGCCTAGATATTTTGCAGCATTAAACTCATTTAATGGTTGTGGTCCAGTTAGTGTTTGTAGAAATATATCTTGTTTTTGATGAATGACTGTGTGTGGTGTTTTAACATGCATAAACACAGTTTTTTCTTCAGAGATTAATACATCGTTTTCGATAGACCATTCATAAATCTTATCAAAGTCATGTTGCAATCTACTTATCATTTGTTTATGTATAGTGTGAATAGAGAGTAAGAACACATCGTCAGCGAAAGTTTGAATGTTACCTTCATCAATATTACTGTCAATATCATTAATGTAGATTAGAAAAAGCAATGGTCCTAAGATTGAACCTTGCGGAACACCATCATTACACGTAAGAATATCACTTTTATGGCTTCTAATTTTGACACAACTCGTTCTGTAATTTAAGTAACTTGCCAAAATGTTGAGCACTTTACCCCTAAGACCACACGATTCCATTTTTTTCAGTAGAATATTTCTATTTATTGTATCAAAAGATTTTTGAAGGTCGATTAAAATTACACCAACATAGTATCCATCATTTAAAGCAGCAGTCAATTTATCATTTAATTGTTTAAGTGGTTCTATAGTGCCTTTGTTTTTTTGAAACCCAAATTGGTTTTTTGATAGTATTTTAAATTTATTTAAAAAATTTTGTATTCTATCAGCAAAAAATTTTTCTATAATTTTATTTATTGCCGGCAATAACGCTATTGGTCTGTAATTATTCACATTATTTTTGGCTCCTTTCTTATAAATTGGTCGTAACAGTTGTAATTTTAATTTATCAGGCCAAGTTTCTGAAGTAATTATGCAGTTTATCAATGGCACGAAAAAGTTAAGCGAGTTTTCAGTCAAAACGTGATGAATAAAAATGCCATCTTCCCCCACTGATTTTTTTAATTTGATAGAGTTAAAGATTTTTCTAATATTTTCTTTGGTTGCTTCTTCAAGATACATTGAATTTTCGGTTCTGTTACTTTCAGTAAATTCTTTTTTAGTATCTCTTTTATATTTTAGTTTAAGAGTATCTGCTTGATTAACGAAACATCTATTAAAGTTATTACACGAGTGTTTCAGGTTTGAGCTTCCAAAATTTTTTATAATAGATTCATCAATATTCGGAGTATGTTTACCCGTTAGTTTACCAATTTGTCTCCACATTATTTTTTTATCACTGTTTTGTTCAATAATATTTTTAAAGAATTTATATTTATCGTTTTTAATGTTTCTATTGACTAATTTTTTCAGTGCCCTATATCTATAAATTAAGTCATTGTCTTGTGGTTCTCTCTTAATTAATTGCCATAGTTTATTTTTTTCGTTAATTAAAATAACAGTTTGACTGGTGATAAAATTTTTCCTAGGTAATTTTTTTTTGTCATTTTTGCACCTAATTCTGTTTTTCCCATATATAATTTGTATTTTTTTTTCCATGGCATCATACATTTTATTTGGGCATTTTATTTGTTTGATAAAATCCCAGTCAACAATATTAAGTTCTGACACAATTTTTTTATCATTATAAAAGTAATTGTGATTTTCATCAATTCTTTTAAATTTAGAATTTTTATGCGTATCAATCAATATAGCTGTCATGTAGTGATCTGCAATTCTATTTTTGATCGTAACTCCCACATTATCTTTAAAGGTTCTTATGAATGCATGATCAATACATGAAACAGTAATGGTGTTATTTCTAGCATCCTCTCTGGTAGGAGTATTAATTCTGGATTAGAATCCACAGCTTGCTAAGAGGTTTTTATATTTTTCAACTCCATATCCTATTTTACAATTATCTTCATATTTCTAGGCATTGTTCAAAATATCAATGTTTATATCACCCATTACGATAATATTTTCAAAATTGTTGTAGTCTTTAAACTTGTTTCTTAACCCTTTTATAAAATCATTTATGTTAGTTGAAGGCTGTCTATAAATTAACAAAATTTTATACATTTCGTTATCCCAGTTAAAGTCTATTTCCATTCCATCGTTAAGTTTTATTTTAATATTGTCAACACTATGATGCAAATTATCATGAACAAAGGATACCAAACCACCGCCCATCAAAGTGTCTTCCCTAGTTATCCAATGAGCTGTATAATTATTTAAATTATATAGTATTGTCTCAGTTTTTTTTATACTTGTCTCAGTCATTAATATAATGTCCCAGTTTACTCCCATTTTGTCAATTTCAAATTTAAATAAATCCCAGTTTTTCCTTAAGTTTCTAATATTTACATGTAAAATTTTAATTTGATCCCCAATTGGGCAAAAATTACTACTCAATACTGCTTTTGAATTTTCAGCTTGTTGAATGACTAAGTTGATTGGTTCGCTGGTATCCATTATGGTAGATCACTCTCAGTTTTGATTATCAAAACATTTTGGTCATTTTCATTTCGCCTCATAGCTAGCTATCTTACCATTTCTGACCCATACATACTTAAAGTTGTTGGTTTTTGCATAATCTTTTGCTATCCAAAAGATTTTTTTAAAGTATGGTGTCAGATGTTCATTGATGTATATTCTTTGTCTGTTTCCATTTTGAAACACACTGTCATTTGTTACAACAGTTTTCTTTGCCTTTATCCACACGTCTCTGTCTTCTCTGAATTTAAATTGGATGACAATCGGTTCATTATTGTTTTTATCTCTAGTCGGGATCCTATGTGCTTTTTCGACTTGGTGTTCAGTGTAGTCATCAATTTTCAGCTGTTTCGCAATCCTTTCTACTGTATCTGTTAGGTCCTCATTTGGTATCATATCTTCTCCATAGATTTCCATGTTTCTGTTTCGTTGATATTGATGAAATTCGTGTTGCTCCATTTCCATTCTTTTAATGGTTGCATTTGCATTTTTACAATCTTTGTTATCAGCTTCTATTTGTTGCAGTCTATCTTCCAGATCCTTCATTTTGTTTTTAATGTCACTGTTCTCTTCTTTCAATTCCTCATATTTCTTATTTATGAAGTTCATGGAGGTAATCACGTCATCAACTTTTTTTTCCAAAGTTAGTAGCCTATCAATTTTTTGTTCCAGTCTAAATAGTGTTGCATTCATATCTACTTGTGCCAGTGGAGTCTTTAATGCCAAGTTGTCCTCCACATCATCAATATTTACATGAAGATCACTGATTTTCTGAGTATCATGTTGTTTTTCATGAGTTTCTTGGGTTCTATCTTGGTCGTTTTCAGCCTCAGTTTTTTTCTGTAGATTTTCTGAATTATTTGATGGTTCTTCTGTTTTATCTTCCTTCTCATTTGCATGCTCACTATTAGAGCGTTTTCTGCAGTTTTTGCATTTCCATTGTAATTTTACAGCTCCAGATTTTTGTTGCCAAGTTGTTTTTCTTAGCCCAGAACATTCAAAATGATAATTTTGTTCACAACCTGCAAAGCATGTCACATAATCACCTGTAGTTGGCAGTCCTTTTTTGCATTTTCCACAAACCATGCTTTTAAGTAGGATGAGTAGAGGGTTCCAGTTAGGGTTGAAAAGTTTCAATCTGGGTTGAAAAGTTTAGGTTCAGTGTTACTACCGGGTTAACTTTTGGTGCACTTTTTAGTTTTCAAACACATTTTCGAATGCAACTTTATTTTTGTTGCATCATCAGCTGCTAGGCCTAAATTTGTCAACTGCCTCAAAATTTTCACTCAAAATGCAAAACTACTACCTCATTTCAATGGTCCAATTTGACACTATTTCAAAATTGGGGTACTTAACTTGGCTTTTGTAGAATGTTTACAGTCTCAGGGCTTAACAAACGTGTCAAATGAATGAAATTTGAAGAGCTCAAATCCACACCAGTTTCAGTCCTACATGACACCACAATAATCATAATAATAATAATAATAATCTTTATTACAATTACGGTTACACTGAAATCCTCGAAGCTGTTAATGACAGTTAGTGTGAGTTTCATTTACATCCTTTTCTTATACAATTATTATTATTATCATTCAACATTTCGCAGTATCCAGCATTTCTTGTCAAGCTTATAATACAATTATAATAATATATCAATATAACAATAATTCAATAATAATAATAATAATAATAATAATAATAATAATACTGCTTTATTCAAGTACAGGTACACGTACGGCACAGGTACTGGCACGAAGTCCTTACAGACTTGTGTGTGCAAGCCATTAACACGTTATTATTATTTTTTTTTAATATATCTACTATTATATCAAGTAACTGTTAACATTCATTAAACATTTGGTATTTTGTTCACTTGTCTATTACACTTATACATTATTATTATTTTTTATGTACACATAAATATTTACAATTAAGTCTATAAGTTATCAACATTAATTAAACAACATGGTATATTCCTTCACTTGTCAATAATTTGCATATATTAAATGGATCTCTTTCGTCTCCTTATTTTTTATTGATTATTTAATAGCCATTTTTTGATCTTGTGTTTCATTTCACTATAATTTTGGATGCGTCTTAGTTCCGTTGGGATTTTGTTAAATTTTGACGGTATAAGAAATTTCATGGTTCTCTTACCATACGAATTTCGCCATTTAGGTTCCTGTAGCCATTTTTTATTCTCTCTTATACTTCTATTCAGTTTTATTTTATTTTCAGTTTTGAAATAGTTCCTATTTATAATACTCCAGTTTAATGTAGTATCAATATTCATGATTCCTAACTTTTTATGAATTTCACTACAATGTTGCGTTTTTTTATTTTTAAAGAGTACTTTGATTGCTTTATTTGTTACTTTTTGTATTTGTGTAATAATGCTGCTTGAAGTCGTTCCATATACTGTCAGTCCATAATTTATGTTTGACATAATAAGTGCTTCAAAAATCATTTTCTTATTTTTTTGGTTCAATATATCCTTTAAATTGTATAATGTAGGTATCATTCTCCTTAATTTTTGTACTAACTTATCAATGTGCATGTAAAATTTCCAATTTTTGTCTAATTCAATTCCTAAATACCTTGCATTGTTAACTTTTTTAATTTTTTTACAGTAACAATTTCTTTCACAATTCCCATCACATGTTGTAATTGTACCTGGTTCCTCTTGCATATGCGACGTTACTATTGGTAAATAACATGTTTTCTCATTATTCAGTATCAAATCATTTTCACTTAAATAAATTTGTATTTTGTCAAAATCTTCTTGTAAATTTATTAACATATTTTTACTTTCATTATTTATTGATAACATGAGTATATCATCTGCATATAAGGTTATATATGTTTTCCATTCTATATCTGTAATGTCATTTATATAAATTAAAAATAATAATAATAATAATAATACTCTAAATACACAAATATGCGTACATTTTCATTGCATCACTCCTGATTCATGTTATTATTGTTTGATTTTGTGTTTACCTGTTATTTTTCTACAGTTATTAGTTTTTCTTTTAATTTAATTTTTATTTCCTTTAAATTTACATATTCTAACATGGATTTCGGCAAATTATTAAAAATATTCGGTATATACCAGTGTCTATTTTTCTTTCCATAAGTATTGTTCCATCTTGGTTGCATAAACTTTCGTTTATTCTTTCTTGACCTTTCTTCATTATTTGTACTACAGTTTTGTATGTATTGCAATAGTAATTCTTTATAGTTAGAATATAATTTCTTAATTCAATCATTTTTAGAATTTTGTTTTCTGTGTATATTTCAGTTGTTTTTGCATTTTCATCTGTACCAAACAGCACTTTAACAATCTTATTTTGTATTTTTTGTATTCTTTCAACTAAGTATTCTGATGAAAATCCGTATAACTCTATTCCGTATCTTAATATACTACCTATCCTGCATCATACAAAATTTGTTTATTCTTTTTATCTAAAGCATTTCTCAGTTGATACATTTTCGATAATAACTGTCTTATTTTCGTTATGATTTGTAAAATATGGGCTTTGAAATTCCAGTTCGAGTCAATATTTATTCCTCAGTATTTTGATGTAATATTTTTTTTAGACTTACACATGCTTTATTACACTTATCGATGTCATTATCCTCTTTTAATTTTTTACAATTTCCATTATGTTTGATTATCCGTAATCCTTTCTCCTTATTCATTTTTGGTACTGAAATGTGTATTTGTACTGTTTTTTCTGTACTAATGTAAAGTTCATTTTCAATAAGCCAGTTATTTAATAAGTTAGTCACATTGTAAGTTTTTCATCATTTCTTCATATTTATAATTTATTGAGATTAGTATTGTATCATCTGCAAATAAGAAAGTTTGTGTTGTTTCCAAATTATCTGAAATGTCATTGGTATATATTAAGAAGAGTAGTGGTCCTAATACTTATCCTTGTGGTAATCCAAATATTGTGTTGTGTTGGTTACTATATTTGTTATTTATCTGTACAGTGGCTTTCCTATTGTTTAGGTAACTCTTTATTATATTATAAATTTTCCCTCTTAATCCTATTTTTTCACATTTTCTTAATAAGATACCTTGATCAAACGTATCAAACGCTCTTTGAAGATCTACTAATATTATTCCTACATATTTTCCTTCATTTAGTGCTTTTGTAATAATATCATTTATTTCGATGAGCAAGTCTGTTGTACCTTTGTTTTTTATGTACCCATATTGGGCTTTAGTTACAATATTTATTTTTTCTAGAAATGTCCTTATTTTATTTGCAAAAAACTTTTCTATAATTCTATCTATTACAGATAGTAGTGTTATTGGCTTGTAGTTATTTTTATCAATTTTATTGCCCTTTTTGTAAACTGGTCTTATGACTTGTATTTTTAACAAATCAGACCACACTTTTTTTTCTATCATTATATTAATTAATTTACAAATTGCTTTAGCAGTATTTTCTTTGGTTTGTTTTTTGTGATCTGTTTGTATTTTATCAATGCCTGTTGCTTTTATATTTTTAAAATTCATTTATTATATTTATTATTTCCTTTTCAGTTGCTTGTTCAATGAACATAGATTTCCTCGCTTCTTTTGCGTTTATTTTTGTTTGACGTTTTGTGTTATTATAGAATTTCCCTTTTTTATAATTCTCATGTTCCTGTTTAAAACTTGCTTTAAGGCTTGGTACTTGGTTAGAATATGTGTTGTTAAATTCATTTGCTATATCTGTTATATACTGTTCTTTGAATGCGTTCAATATACATCCATCAATATTTGCCTTTCTTTCTTTACCATTTACTTCATTAACTACCTCCAGAATAGTTTTTTTTATTTTGCTTTACCATTCCTAACTTTTTTTCATAATAATTTTGTTTGCATTCTTTAATTTTCCTATTTACTTTTTTTTTTCTTCCTTTTTATATTTCTTTATCAATTCTTCATCTGTGTTTTTTGTTTTTCCTATCTGGTTCCACAGTTTGTTTTTATTATCTATCCTTATAATTAGTTCATTTGTTATCCAGTCTTTTCTTTTATTTCGCTCTTTTAATTTTGTGTTTTTTTTTTTTTAGTTTTATTACTTCAGTAAATATTTTGTATTTGTTTAATAATTTATTCATAAATTTCGTTTGGGTATGTCATTTTGTTGAACATTTTCCAATTTATCCTATTCATTTCTTTTATTATTTTATTATGTTTAAATATAATGAACTTTTCTTCATGATTGTCTGTATTTTCAGATTTTTCTTTATTTTTTTCTGGGTTCCATAGCCAACAAATTGTGAAGTAATGATCCGAAATATTTTCTGTCAACGTTCCTCCTCTTGTTTCTCCTATTTTATTATTAACTTAAATGTGATCAGAATTTTTCAGGCAATTTTGCCCATTTTTAATACTATTTCTTCTCTTGTTGACGAGTCTATTATTTTTTTCGTAGCTTAGATAATGTATTTTCATAATTATCAATTAATTTCTGCACATGTTTATCCTCCAAATCGTCAATAGCTCTCAGAATGTCTATGTTTATATCCCCTACTAAGATTTGATATGCCCAGTATGTAATGTTATTTTTAATAAGACATTTTTTTTACAAATTCTCGTTTGCTTGTCTTTGGTTTTTTTTTGTAGATAGCTATTATTCTGATTCTCTCCTTATTTATAATGTTTTTGGTGTCAATTTCAATTACATTATTCACTTCAAAATTTACTTCTTTAAATTCTACTTCTAAATCTTCTTTAATAAAAACCAATACGCCACCTCCTCTTTTTGTTGTCTCTCGCGTGATTGCAATTTTTGTATATCCTTTAATGTTGTACAATTCTACTTCTTCTTTTTTAATATTTATCTCTGTTAGTATTATAACTTCCCACTTAATTTTAGTATCTTTTAATTTTTGCTGAAAAATAATCCAATTTTTCCATAAACTCCTTATATTAACATTTATGAGTTTTACATTTTTGCAATTACCAACATCCTCTCTTAGTCTTCCCTTGATTTGGTCTCTGCATTCAAATACTTGATTTAAGAAATTATTGTTGTGGTGGTTGTAAATTCAATAAATCCTCTTCTCCACGTATAATTTTCACGTCTTCTTCATTTTCATTTTTCCTCATCATGATTTCCCCATAGCGGAACCACACATATTTGTAATTGTTATCTTTTGCATAATGTCTTGCTTTCCAAAATAGGCTTTTGTTGTAGGGAGTCATGTTTTCGTTTAAGTAAACTCTTTTCCTGTTTTCGTTTCTGTATAGCGTATATTGTTATTTGTCATGACTCGTTTCCTTTGGTCCAACCACATGTTTCGACTATCTCTGTGTTTAAACTGTATGATTAGTACACTTTGTTTGTCTCTGTTTTTGTTTGGTATACTATGAGCTGCGTCGATTTGATTTTCTTCAAAATTATGTATGTTGAAATTCTTTGCTAAATTGTGAATTACTTCTCTTATGTTTTCGTTTGGGAGCCAGTCTAGTTGCGGTATTCCAGGTTTTTGTTACGATCGTATTGTTCCTTTTCTTTTGCTTCTTTGTTCATTGTGGCAAGTGTGTTCAACTGCTTTATACTTTTGCTCTACATTATCTAGTGTTTGTATTCTTTCTTCCATTTTCATCATTTGTGCTTTTATTGTCTCATTTTCCTTCTTCAAGTCCTCTTGTGCTTGACTGATAAATTCTAGTGTCATGGTTATGTTCTCTAATGTGTCGAATGCCGTCAGCAACTTGTCTAGTTTTCCGTCCATGCGTATCATTCTTGCTTCAATTCGTATATTTTGTTCCAATATTTCTTCTGGGTTTGTTTCTTTTTCCTTCATTCTTAATTTTTTTTTCCGGCATCTCATCCTCACTTTTTTTCTCATCATTCTCATTTGTTTCATCTTCCTCATCACTACCTTTATCTTGGGCTTTTTCGGAGTGTGTTCTTTGTTTTCTACATCTATAGCACTTCCATTCACCTTTTGTTTTTTT
>JAHWFP010240938.1:492-20417 GCA_023313725.1 Lithobius niger
GGCCATTTATTTTGAGCATTCAACCTTTTGGCACACCATGTTTCCCTTTCTTGTGGCGCCAATGGGATCCGTTGATGCCACCATTTTCCTATCCAGCATGCAATAACTAAGCGTGCGAGCGTCGCTCAACGCTCAGCGATCTTGGTCCAGTAAATATTGGGTGTGACGCTTGAAAATATTAAAACGCGCGCGTTGGCCCACCTGTTGCACAATTGTAAATGCTCGCGCTTAAGCGTTGAGCATGGGAAAAACTCTAGTTTCACGCGCCGAGCGTCACACGTACGCGTCGGAATCAGTATTATAAATGGGCCCTAATCGTAGGAAGAGAGATGTCTTTCGCACCTATTTATTAGGTGAAAACTTGTACAATGTATTTTTGTCGTGGAGTGCCACAGAAAATACTTAACAATCATTTTTTCTGCAATTAGCTGCATGGGATTGCCATCCAGAATGAGAGATTGAACATATGCGACAGTTGATCATGGACACTCGGCCCCCAAATGGCCCCTATTTCTGCTAGACATGGGTGTGACGTTGGTGTGCTCATGTTAATATTACACTGTGTTCAGAGGCAGACTGGTATTTAACTCAGGGTGACAATCGCCACCTGGCCTGCCTGTTGCCGTCTGAGTGTATGTCCGATTTGCAGCTTGACAGAAGACAAAAAAATTGCTTGTCCCATGTTACTGCTACCTGGCCTGTGCCATAGCCAGTACGCCCCTGACCGTGTTCCACGTCACGTTCTGGGTAGTGACCCATGTGCCGAGTTCCTGAACGAGTGATCATAATTGCTTTTGCGGATAACCTACATTCCAATTACACTGTTAGGTATTACATCTTAAAAATATCACACATGCCGTGAATTGTCCAAAATCCTTCTGGCAAGCAGTGGCGTCAAAACACGCTTAAAGAGAAAGGAGTTTCGGGACTTCAAGTCAACTACTAGGTTAGAAATTACATGCTACACCTCCTGGCGCAACACTGTTTCACGAGCGTGATGGAAAGTTAATGCCACTTACCGTTGCTTTGGAAAAAGACGATTACGGTGATGTTGCATCAACTGGTCTAGAGCCAAAACCAAAACCTGCAGCTTCTCTACTAGACGACCATGTGGCAAGGGTATGAAGCGAAGAGTCTCAGCGTGGCCACAACCGTACTATGGACATAACCACTGGAAATAACTTCGTGGTTGCGCATTGTGTCCCAGTCACTTTCATGTAGCATGGCCACTCCCGTCCTATGGACTTATATGCATTCATAACTCCTGTTTTAAATAACCTCTGGAAATCTTCGCTGTTGCACATTGTGTCCCAGTCACTTTCGTTCAGCATGGCCACTCCCATTCTATGGACTTGTATGCGTTCATATCTCCTGTTTTAAATTACCACTGGAAATAGCTTCGCGGTTGTGCATTGTGTCCCAGTCACGTTCATTAGTACCATAAATCGCCTAATAAACAGCACATGAGTTGTTAAAATTAATTCGATAAAAAAAGGGGGTGGGCCTAAGAAATGTGTAATTAATTTTTCGAAACTCACTTCTGCCCAGGAAAGGTGTTCAGGCCTAACTCCAACTTGAAAAATTTGGCGTTTTTGCAATCATTCACGCATGTGATCTGGTTTCGGGTGTAGCATTAACGCAGTGCCCTTACTCTCATTTGTTCAGGAATTTAAGTTTATTAGTTTATTAAGTTTATTTAGTTTGTGTTTTGTATGAAGCTTTTAGTTAATTTTGGTGCAGAAAAAAACAATATTTAAGGGGATAAAACATTGATTCCCTTGAACGTAATGAAGCTTTTAGTCAATTTCTAGCAGAAAAATTACAATCTAAAATGCTTTAAGGTCAGAAACCGTGAAATGAGGGGAAGGGCCGTAACTAGGTAATTTCACGATTTTTGATCTTAGAGCATTTTAAGGGTGGGAGGATGGTGGTAACTTTGCCAATACTGTTAATAGACGATTTGCGGCATTGTTAAGACCCATTCGTAGCGTTTTCTTTCGTTTGATGCCATCGAATGAAAATGGTTTGTTTAGGTGGTTTGGCATTTGGGCCGATTCGTCTTTACCCATAGTAAAGGAGGTAGTGTTGGCCCGTTTGCGCATTGGTCACACCCGACTTACTCACTGTTTCGTTTTGCAGGGGGTTGACCCTCCTGAATGTTATTGGTGTCGACGGACACTTACGGTCCGGCACTTCCTTGTTGATTGTCGCCATCTTGATGGTGTTCGTCGTTGTTTCCATCTTCCGCATGACATTGCGCGTCAATTGGGCGATAAGTCTGTCCTCTTGTCCGGTGTCTTTCAATATTTTGCAGGAGGTACAGATGTATGACAAGATTTAGTTTAAGGGTTTGAATAACACCTCAGTAATGTGTGGTGCAGTGGCAACCCGGACCACTGCACTGTGACTGAGGTTGGCACTAATGACCAAGTTGTCGACGCGCCATTAAGCCTCAATCCCCCCACATATAAACACTTGCAAACGCCTTGAAATGTTAGTACATGCCAAACAAAGATGGCGGACACACTCACAGTCCCCATGTAATTTCTTTGCTGCCATACTTCTTTAGGCAAATAATTATGAAAATAATTGTGCAACGACTTGGCAAACAGCAAAGACTCCCTTATGCTTATTCTGGCCTTTTTAATTACCCAGTTTTCTACTGCTGGTTTAGTGGTTGGCAGAACGCGTCCATTACAGTCCAAATGGAGAACTGTAAGAAAGAAAGGTAAATCGAACCATGGCACTACTATAGAGCTGTGACACGACGTAGTATTATTGTATATAACTCTATGCTGGAGCCTTAATGGGTTAGCTGCAAGGGGCACTGCAGAGAGAAACAGAAGGGCGTCATACTGAAGCCGATGCTGTGAAGTGTGATTTCTTAGACCTAAAACGAGCGATTTTTGTTGTTGGAGAAAACAACGTTATTTTAAGCCTAAGAAATCCGCCCTTCCGTTGTTTTTCCCTCCATTTTTATGTAGTGCACCTTGTAGTTATGCCCTCCAAAACCCATACTGGTGCCAATATGGCGGCAAATGTCACTGCTCTATAGTACCAGCCGAATATAGGGTGAAAACTAGCATGCGTGACTAGATTGGACAGTATGGCCGGCGAAAGAGCCTCTGATTGGATTGTTTTGTCCTGTTACCGCTTTCTGTCAGCCCAGGCCATGATACTTCCAGCCCAAAAGACTGCCAACTGAGAAATTGCCCCACTTTCCTTTAAAACAGATTCCAAAACATAGAGATAATTTAACAGTTGCCGAGTACCAACTTTAAAAATTATTTTAACATTTTTTAAAGCTAAAAAGGGTTTGTTGTGCAAATCTATGTAAAATTAAAGTTATTATTTTGTAAACTGCCTCTAACTGCCAATAGATGTCGCGTTCTCTGAACAAAAACCGTGTTTTACCGGCTGGCTGTATCATGGTTTTTCGATCAGCGTCCTTTTGCCCAAAGAACGCTGATCGAAAAACCATGGCTGTACTGATGACTATGCCTCCATCGCTTAGCAACGCCCTCAGCAACTTTGCTTCGTGTCGGCCATATTATATTTTTGTTAGTTGATTTTCATAGTTAATGAGCTTTTTTCCTCGAATGGAGTAGGGACGAGGTTGGGGGGTCTGTACCTGTATGGAACGGTCACCAGCAGGAAAACAATCCAAAACAGGGCTCTAATTTTTCTACAGGGTGAGGGAAAAAAAAGTACCGGAGGGACGCCAAAAATATGGCAGCTGAAGGGTGCCTGTGCCATGGCCCAAAGGCAATGTGGACAGTTCGAGCCGGGGTATCTGCATTCTAATTGTAGAATAAACCATAGAATTAGTTAGGATGCCGTATATCCATCATTTTCTAATCTCTGGGAAATGGTTTGTCCAAACAGAAACGCGCTTGTTTATAGAGGGTGACCCGAAATTTTGGGTAACCTTTTATCATTCCAAATCTATTTACGGGAGTATCAAAAATATGCACATAAATAAACTGTGGCTCGGGGGAGGGGGGCACACATAAATTTTGCAGTTTGGATGACCTTCGAATGGCCCTTCAAGATCATCACAATGCTAACTTTTGAACTACAAGTCGTATAGTTGTGGTGTAAATTAGAACGTTGTAGAGAACCGCAAACCCCTTGCTAAAGCAAAACCCAGTGAAAGTCGGAGCAGAATCATAGAATTTGCAGACCATCAAAGTTAGTGGTAAAAACTGTCCTGCAGTACACAAGTAGCACGCAGCAAAGTAGCCACTCATGGCACTTGTGTACTGCTGTGCACTTTGTACCGTTTCACATATTGGGTTTAGCCTACCTGTGTGTGTAAATATTGCTTGGTAAGATGCTCGTTAATTCAAATTATAGGCCTAATTACTTAACTGTATGCCTAATCAATCAAACCAATAGAACAGGAGCAATAATTCGCTACGGCGCAAGCGTATAACTACAAGGGATACTGGATGAAAATGGAGGTGAAAAACAACGGCGACCAAGGTGAAGCCAATGGTGTTGTTGGAGCGAATTTCTTCGGCCTAACGATGCGCGATTATTTGGGTTTGTTCACAATTGATACAATTTTCAGTAAGCGGAGTCATTTCTTTTCTGTTTTACAACCTCAATATAGCCTGTCGGGAACACCAAAGAAAGCTGCATTTTTTGATTGAAATGTGTCACTTCACTTTTTGTGGTTATAGTTGATGCCAAATGGTAACTTTCCAGATAGGGAGCCACTTGAAAAATCCACGTAGAACACAAAAATGGTAGCCATTAAACCTTTTTGTATCTCAGCTCGTAATAGTTCGACTTCGATTTTCTCTTTCGTTTTGTTCGTAAGCTCTTGTAAAGACTGAGGAAATTTCTTTCTCCGTACACATTTAACTCTAAATCTTAAAGACGGGTGTCACCAAATGAAATTCTAGAGCCTTTAGCGGCATCCAGCGCTATCTAGTGCTATTTAGCGCTTGCTTGCAGGAAGCGAAGGAAACGACAAAGATATTTCTTTTAGCGACACAAACAAGCCACGTGCCGCTTTATTATTGAGTAAAAATTTGGTACGTTCTCGAGCACCCTGGAAGCAAGCTGTGAAGATCTTCTTCAGCTTCTGCCTTTTCCTCCTCCTCCTCTTCTTCCACTTCTTCTTCTTCTTCTTCCTCTTCTTCTGCTTCTTCTTCCTCTTTTTTCATCTTCTTCCTCTTCCTCATCTTCTGCTTCTTCTTCCTCTTTTTTCATCTTCTTCCTCCTCTTCTTCCTCTTCTCTTCTTCTTCCTCCTCCTCTTCTCCTTCTTTTTCTTCTCTTCTACTTCTTCCTCTTTCTCTTCTTCTTCTTCCTCTTCTTCCTATTCTTCTTCTTCCTCTTCTACTTACTTCTTCTTGACAAGTCTTTCTTGACATATACAGAACCCCATATACATATCCCCTTTTTTGTGAGGTAAAGAAGTGATATTGAGCACAATTAAAACTTTACTTATCAATGAAATTCGTCAGAAAAGAGAAATTTTCCGATTTTTTAAAATTGTGCAGAACCCTTAAAGTTTAGAGTTAAATACGTAGGAAGAAAGAAGTTTTCTCTTTACAAGAGCTTTCAAACAACAAAAAAAGAAAATCAAAATTGGACTATTACGAGCGGTGGTACAAAAAAATTTAGTGCGCCAGTATGGCTGCCATCTTAAATGGCTGCCATGTTGGTGTTCTACATGGATTTTCAAGTGGCTCCCTATCTGGAAAGTTTCCTGTTGACATCAACTGTAACCACAGATAGTGGCACATTCCAATCAAAAAGTGCAGCTTTTTGGCTTTTGTAGCCATGTACCCAACGTACTAAATATATGTTTCGCAGTGTTAGACATTTAGCAGTGGCTACTCAGCTGTTGTCCACTATCGTGCTTTACTTAGTGCGTCTTACACAAAATGACACAAGATGAGCTGAATAATAAAAGTAACGTTCTTCGTTCCAGTCCCTAATGCTTCCAAACACGTATTAAGGTTGTAAATCGGAAAAGGAAAGATTCCACTTGCTGAAATTTGCAACAACTGCCGATTTTACACCTACGATATACGATGTAGGTCTACGATGTATGTTCTCCCATCATGCTGAAGCTGGAGTGGAACCTATGATAAGTGTGCCGAAGGTGGCAGACTGGGCACGCTGGCCATGCTTGCACACAGTGAGGACATAATAATCACATTATTTTAGTCGACTGGCCATGAAAACTATTGGATACATGATACCAAAGGTTGGGTAGGGGATAAAGAAATATCTAGACTGTTTTTCCCCAACACTCTGGAGAGTGTACTATGCTAGTAATCCATTGAATAGTGTTATAACTAATTAGTCCTGTACAGAGAAGTTATATGGCACCAATATGACCTTGTTGCTACGCCTTTATACAGAACTAATAGGTATTGTGCCATTTAATGAATTACTAGCATAGTACACTCGCCAGAGTGTAGGGGAAAAAGTCTAGATATTTCTCTATCCCCTACCCAACCTTTGGTATTATGTGTCAATAGTTTTCATGGTCAGCTGACTGAAGTAATGTGATGATTATGTTCTCACGGCGAGCAAATATGCTCAGCGTGCCAAGTACCATAAATCCTCCATTTATGGTCGGGTCCTCAATTGTAGCCAGTCTCTAATTGTAGCCGGGTTTCCATTTGTAACCGTGTCAAAATGGCTTGATTTTGAAAGCATCTTATTTATTAATGGTTGCTGCGGTGTTTAGGTCTTTTAAAGCATATATGGTAAGAGCATTCATGGGATATTATTTACCATTTTTAATGTCAGACATATGTCTACATGTATTGATCCCGTAAATTTCCTTTCTAGATTTGTAGTAGCCTGGTTTATCTAATTGTAGCCGGGTCAAAATGACTTGATGTTTAACCAGTAGCCCGGGCTACAAATAGAAAGAAGATTTACGGTATGCACCCTTCACACGCCTACTATAGTATCTATCTATACCACGTACCAAGGCTTTTGCCGTGATGCGCGCATCACGTGACTCGTCTGGACCACTCAGACAGTCAAAGAGCCGCTATTCTCGTTCGTCAGTCGCTGACTCACAATGACGTCACGGCAGGCAGCCTTGGGTCGTGGTATAGAATGATGTAGTTTCAGTACCTGTTCTGAAGCTGAATTTTCTCATTGCCCTGGCAAATTCTTACCAAAAAACATAATACCGGTATCTTTTCCTTGCAGCAGTGCAAAGCTGCTAAATGCCTACATGACGTGTACATTACTAGCACTAGACGACCGGTTCGCTGGCAGATTAGTACACTGCGAGATATCATATGAACCGCAAAAAAAAATGGCTGCTGTCCTCTTAAGGAGATTTTCGTATTCATTCAAATCGCTGAATAAACGTTATACGTCAAGGTTTTATTGGCAATGCAATGAATAAATAGAATTTTAATGGTTGTATATTAACCTGTTTCAGGCTATGTAGTGTCAGTGAAATTCACCATAACAATAAAACAATGGCGATGTTTGCATTAAATGATCAAAACTTTTTATCGGTGGGAAGTGTTTCTGCAGTCGAGTTAGCACCTCTTTTGTTGATGCATGCATGCATCTGGCACAGCATGAAACGAGGAAAAGATACATGTCCGATAACATGCAGCAATGCACATTTCAGCTAAGCTGAAGGCAAAAGAAGCAGCTATTTATTGAAAGTTAATAGCACTACAAGGAAAAGAAATGCATGGATTCTTAGCTCATGTTCCATTTTATGTTTTAGCAATCCAGAAAATGTTCCGAATGCACAGATGTTTTGCTGGATACACTATGGTTAAACAGTCAACAAATGGCAGAAGACCAATGGAAGAAGAGAGCTCGTCGCCATCTTCACCACTGGGTTTCGACCCAAAATGGCCGAGTGCCCGGTGGATCTGTATCTGCAAAGATGGACGTAGATGGCGATTGGGCCTTTTCTGACAGCTTTTACTGTATCTTCAGTGTGGTGACGACAATTGGATGGGGAAATGTGGCTCCAGAGTCTCAAGCTGGACGTGCATTTATTAGTGTTTACATGTGGCTCGGCATCCCCCTAGCACTCATTCTCATTGGATTACTTGGTTCCTTTGTGCGGTCCTGCCTCCATTTTCTCTGGAAACGGGTAATAAGCTATAAAGTGTTGGGACAAAATAAAACAACAATAGCGTTAGACAAATAGTTGGATTCTGACATAGCTCTACCGTATTTCGTACCATTCTTTTTTTTAATTAATTGCTGATAGATGTCGCGACGTGAATTCACGTATTTGTGACAACAACACATTGCATTGATAATCGAAAATAACCTACATTTTTTATACAACATAACAAACATAACTTCTTCCACAACAAATATTTTAAATATTTAAATAATT
Organism: Lithobius niger; assembly: GCA_023313725.1. Lineage (NCBI taxonomy): Eukaryota > Metazoa > Arthropoda > Chilopoda > Lithobiomorpha > Lithobiidae > Lithobius > Lithobius niger. Next base: position 8,850 of record JAHWFP010240938.1, read on the forward strand.
GAATATACATTTCTGTCCAAAAACCCATCTTAATGTATAATTATTTTATTAATTTAGCAATCCTATTTTTATTCCCTTTAAACTTCTTCTTCATCAACAATTTAACCCACCAGCAAAATCTCTTCTACCCATACTTAATCCATATCAATAGTATTAATCCAATAGTTCTTAATTTTTTGCTTAAGTTCATTATGATCCTTGATTGTTTTCAGTGTATTTGGTAAATTATTGAAGTTTTCACTGACTTATATTCTGTATTCATTTTTCCGCATTTATTGGACCATAAAGTAGGAATAAATGGTCTTTTTTAAGTTTAGATTTAGCTTTTTCATTTTGAATTCTTTTAATTTTAATGAACAAAAAATTTCGTATTGTTATCGAGTAGTTGCATGGATTATTTACATTAAGTATTTTATGTATTAAGTATCCACTTGATAATTAGTTTAATTTCCATAGTTAGTTTTCTTCACTCGAGTGGACGCACAGAAAACCCGGCAGCATCCGTTAGTCGTAATTACCAGACATCTTACCTCAAACTTCACACCTTCACCACCTTGAAAAGCACAACAATTGTTCAACTTGAAATTGTGGTGAAAATTGTTCTTTAAAGAACCCGTTCGCCTTCATCAGAAGCACCTACTCCACAAAAAAAGACCATCTTAACATCGTTATTAGTACCTTCATCCCGACTATTTAAATCACCAAGTAAATGTTAAGCTTAACGTTAGTTTCCGCTACGTACATGTTCAATACAAGTACCTAAGTTAATTTTCTGGGTTTACAAGCTTACGTAACTATTTCGTACAGGGTACGGTAATGATGGTTCTTATTTATACTCTCCTGATTCTAGCCTTTTGTTCCTTTCCCTACAGAAAACGATGAGTTCGTGCTGCCGAATTGTTGTATGATGCGTCAGCTCTATGGCCAATAATGCTTGTAGCAGTACCATATGTAATAAGTCTGACATTTAGTGGCGACTAGGACAATTAACAATGAGCGTTACGGTAATGATGGTAGAGGTTTGGGACGGGCATAAAATTGGCAAATTACAAAAATTCAGGACTATAATTGGCATAATCGCAACAGATTTTAAATATTCAACACTTTTTGAAAATAGAATGCAAGTACTTGTAATTTTTTGAGACAATTTTGCATGTCGAATGTTGCATGCAATTCAAGTCTCATAGGCGTGGGTGTGCTTTCCGCATTAAAGCATAACTGACAACTTATCTGAGTTTACTTTAGCTATGAATATCGTTTTTATATGTTCTATAAGCGTCGCTCATCATTTGAGGACCAACAGTTATTCAGAAAACAAGAGATTGTTTTGGTGAGACGATCGGGACAAGAAATTTGACATTATCTGAGAATCACCCTTATACAAACGCGTGAACAAGTCGAAATTTTTTTATTTTCTTGCGATGAACTTTGAGCGTCGACTATGCACTGTACACTATTTACTAAGGCTGTACCGAACCGAACAAACGGAACCGAACATGGCCGAACAGAGGGTGTTCGGTTCGGTTGGGTGTTGGGTCTTTCAAACGCAAAATACCAAACCGAACATATTTTCACTTCTAATCGACGGATTTTGATGTTTGAATACACCATTTTGAAGGTTTTTTCGCCAGCTTTCTGTTGGTCCAAACCACAAGTTCTTAGCTCTAACGGTTCAGAAGTTATAAGGGAAAATGTAAAAGTAGTGGAGATTTTTTTATGTTTAAACAGAGTTTCAACATCATGGGCTTACAAGTCCATGTGAAAATACCCACATTTGTTAAGAAACTTGTGCTTTGATGAATCTTTGTGAATTGAGTTCTTTTACATTTTAGTTTAAGATAGATTGGTTTGGTACATTTTAGTTCGGTTCGGAAACGTTCGGTGTTCGGCTTATTCAAGGTTTGTTCGGTTTGGTTCGGTTCGGCTGAAAAATTCTTGTTCAGTACAGCCTTACTATTTACAAGCTTGTATGTGTGTCATTGTTTGAAATTTCAATTTCTTTGTGCTTTTCAGCTCACAAGTCTTTGTAGGATGTTATGTTCCTGTGAAAACTGTCACCGAGATGAGTACGGTCAGCAGAATCGACCATGTTGTGCCCAGTGTAGCCAAAAAATCAAAACAGGAGGAGACCTGGGTGAATCTCCAGAGGATGATATCCCTGTTCTGGCCCTCTTCTTTTTCATGATCATCTACTTCCTAATTGGAGGCATCTGTCTGAAAGTGGTTCAGGGATCTTGGTCATTCATAGACACTTTGTATTACTCGCACGTCTCCTTCTCTACCGTTGGCTTCGGTGATCTGGTAGTGGACGAAAGCATATCTGTGGTGTTTTTCTACTTGTACATCATCATCGGTCTCGTGCTTCTGGCTTTATGTTTTCAGGTATCTATATTTTTAATTGCGTGTGTCACAGCAGCTGGACACAACAGGAGTGGTGGAAACAGGTTTATACAGGATGATCAGTTAAGTTGTGACCCAGCTTGATAGCTAAAGTACTACTGAGCAATATGTTACGAGACCCGGGTGATGTGATGAGGCCAAGAGGGGCCACTGGTTGGACAGGAAATGGATGACCTTGCCAAATATTATTAAGGTCATTCAACTGTTAACTTCTTAAATATCCATAAAATATCCATCACACACCATGAGCATAAATTAGGAATATGTAGGGAGCAAAGAGACATTACCAATGCAAAAAAAAAAAAAAAAACAGAACGTTGCTCTAACCAACAATAAAATAGAGCGTTGCTTTCGTAGCACACGTCTACTTCGCGTGCTAAGTTTCAGTTTCGATTTTAGACAACTTGGCGCAGGCGCAGTATTGTTGCTCCTTCTGGCGTTAGAATTTCGTACTAAATACTATAAAGAAAAACTGGCACAGTGTAGTAAACCCAGAAAAAAAAAACAGCTTTTATTCACGGAAATAACATTTATTCATAAACAGGGGTAGGTTAATTGTTACATAAGACTGTGTGAAAAGTTGCTATCTTTAACAATAGAAGGGTTCGAGACAAGACACTGAAGAACCTAGCGCAAAGGGTGAAGTAATCATCAGTATTAATTTTCCACACAACTTTTCCACAAAATCTCCCGACCCATATTTTCTAATTTTGTTTTACAACTGCGCCATTTGTTGTTGCCAATAAAAAACTCAAGACCCTGCCCCACTTAATCTATCATTAAACGATCTACAGTGAAGGTCAACAAAGTGCGACTACCGTTCTGGCCAGAAAACGCAACAGTGTCAACAAACAAAATTACTGCGCTGCTGTGTTGTAATAAACAGCTGTCCGGATATTTTTTCTTAATTTTTTATTTTGTTAGGGCAACCTGACCTCGTAGCATCATATTAGGAAGGATACTTACAAACTTGGTTAAAGGCACATAAATCCCTCCGTTTTGGCCGCTTTACTCTGCGTCACCTACGCTAAAATATAGTTCAAACGGCCGCAGCGCGCATTGCTCTACGACACTAGTTAAACTCATTTCGGGGCCGCGGCAACGTGACACATCGTACGACCAAGTCGCAAACATGAGCGAAGGATTAATATTATTATCCTTCCTCCAGGGCTGCGGCTTGCCAGCGATGTGGCGGGAGTTATATACCGCTCGGACCGAGCCGTTTAAAACAAGCCTAATAACATTCACGCGCCACTACTGACATCTGCATCGTACCCTTAGACCAGCAAATGTAAGGTAAATCAGTTTATATAAAACTATTTCCGGTAATGTATCGAGTGAAACTGTTAAAATATACCGGAGGGAGTTATGTGCCTTTAATCGAACTGAGTACTACCTGATGATTACCTGGCCATGCCATGTTGCAAAGATCACATGCAATAGACACGTGTTTTTAGTCTTTGTAACATACCGTACTCTGAAATGGAAACCAAGGCCTCTGTTGTATCCCACGTCAAGGTACCATGACAACCAATGCAGCCATGTCGGAGTCAGAGATGCAATGCAATCAGTGGGGCATCACCTTTACGCGCACATGTGATTGTGTCATAAATAATTTTATGTGACAGCCAAATGCAATAGTATTAAACATTCAATAGTATTAAATAGTATTCAATATGGACGTGGCAGTCTTAAGGAATGTACGCACATATGCTAGCTTAAAATTATTGTTTGAGGCTTACACTTAAGCTTACTGAATTGCATGCTAGGTTCAAAGCGGGGGATAAGGTCCTTGAAGCTGTCTATCAGCTGTACCAAGAATTTATAGGGTTGGGGAGGAGAATTTGTGACTTGAGACCCATACTGAAACGTCTTAGATCCAGTACTATTAGTTCCGTCTGAGCTTATAGAGGGCGCCACGAGTTTTATGTGGGAATTTCTACTCAGTTTTCAGCCTAAAATTAAACTGAACTAAACGAAACTAGCTTGTATTTAATTATTATTTAGTTTAGCTTAGTTGTAATTTAGTTTACTTTAGATTTTGGCTGAAAAATGAGCAAAAATTACCAGATGGAACACGTGGCGCCCTCTGAAGACTCTGATGGAACTACTTGGAATGGATCTAGGACGTTTCAATAGTGACCTTTTAGAGTTGCAAATTCTCCTCACCAACCCAATAAATTCTTGGCTGTACATATTCAAAGTTTCATGCTTCCTTGCTGTACCGCAGTCAGGCTGAATGCACTCAGTGATGTGGCCTCTTGAATACCGAAGTGGAAATCTTGAGGTAATGTCACTTGTATGGACCAGCTAGTGAACAGCCGACTGGAATTCCTATGATGAAGCACTGAAACAAAAGTTGGCATGGGAAATGCGTAATATGTATGCAATTATAACAGAATATCCTCTAGTCTCATCATTTTAAAATGGCTTTACAGCATTAAATTTACAGGATTCACTAACGCTAGGTGTATACCGCCTCTTTGACGTCGCGGGTACCCCTTATTTCTTGGTTAGATGCGATTATACCCGGGTGATATACCGGGTGTTAATGCTGATATATCGGTGTTTTTTATCTTTGTTCATCATAAGAAACGATGATGATATACCATAAGCGTGAACAAAGATAAAAATCCCCGGCATATCAGCATGAACACCTGGTACACAACCTGGGTATATCACGTGGGTGACCCCTGAATTTTGGGACACCCTGTATACCACACAGATCAAACACGCACAAAAAAATTTAGTCACCTTTTTTTGGCAACTTCAAAGTACCACTGTTGCTTACTTGTGAAATTCTTGTGAAATGTACAAACCGGGCCGTTTTATCTAAGCCGCCTTTAGTTTCACTTAGATGATAACAGTATAATCCGTGAGTCATCAGTTTTGTGCACTGATGCTCTGTTGAATGTTATGGGTTGATCAGTGAAAAGTTCTTGGTGAATATACGACAATTCTTCGTTTTTTGGGGGTACACACTAGTTCTGAATAAACAGGTAAAAGTCTAGGTTTCTGGTATAAAATATGTTAATACAACAAACTGATAAAACGATTTGATTTGCATTTCCAGCTTATCCAAGACACGTTGGACGACATCCTCAATGGTTTTGTGCGAGTTGTCTTCAGAGTCCTTTGTCCCGCTTGTCACAGAGGTCCTGCCCGCTACTCGGATACACCAGATGGTTACACACCCAGAAACAACAGGGCAAGTGTTCGGAAAACCCGAAAAAAATCTGGAATGATAATCAATAGTGCCTAATTGCTATAAATTCAATAAGCACTAACGAAACTTATAAATTAAGTGCACGGCCTTGTCTCATCAGACCAACGAGAACAATCCTCTCCCATTCCTAACAATTTTATTCTTTTGCATTTCATAAGAAAGGTAATTACCAACAGCTAGAAACATTTGCATTTACATAATGGACTGTTGGTTCAGTGCATGTTAAGACAAAACAAAATAGACTGATGTTTCGGTGCATGTGAAGACAAAATAGAGGAAGCCGACACAGAGTAGACTGGAGTTTCAGTCCGTGTGAACACATAAAGTAGACTGGTGTTTCAGTGCATCTGAAGACAAAACATACTGAATGATGTTTCAGTGCATGTGAAGACAAAATAAAATAGACTGGTGTTTTAGTGCATGTGGTGACAAAATAGACTGGTGTTTTAGTGCATTTGAAGACGAACCAAAATAGACTGCTTATGTGCATGTGAAGACAAAACAAAATAGACACGTTTCAGTACTTGTGTAAGACAAAACAAAAAAGAATGCTTCAGTGCACGTGAATACTACACAGAGCAGTCTGGAGTTTCAGTACATGTGAACACATCGTAAAGTAGACATTGTTTCAGTGCATGTGATGCCAAAACAAACTATTGATATTTCAGTACATGTGAAGACAAAACAAAATAGACTTGTGTTTTAGTGCATGTGAAGGCAAAATATACTGATGTGTTCTTGGATGTGACGACAAAATAAAACAGACTGGTGTTTTAGAGCATGTGAAGACAAAATAGACTGATGTTTTAATGCATATAAAGACAAAACAAAATAGACTGATATTTCAGTGCACGTGACGACAGACAAAGTAGAGGAATGCTTCAGTGCATGTGAATACAACACAAAGTAGTCTGGTGTTTCAGTGCATGTGGACATATAAAGTAGACTATTTTTCAGTGCACGTGATGCCAAAACAAAATCATTAATGTTTCAGTACATGTGACGTGACAACAAAACAAAATATACCAATATTTTAGCGCATGTGAAGACAAAATATGCTGATGTTTTAGTGGATGTTAAGACAAAATAAAATAGACTGGTGTTTTAGTGTATGTGAAGACAAAACAAAATAGACTGACGTTTTCACTTTTCAACCCAACCAATTTGTGCGGTAAGAGAAGCCTTCCGTTTCCGGAAAATGGTGATGCGTGATATTGGAGTTCCTGGTCACTTTTGCTGGTCTGCCACACCTTTGTTAATAGGGCCTTAGGGCTTCGTCGGGCAGATGACCGGAAGCAGTTAATGCTCACTACAAAACTCTTTAAACCCTTTGAGTGCTGGTTGTTAGCAGCTATTCTTGTGTGGAGAATTGGATAGTAGGCTACTGCAACTCTTATGCTATAGTAGTTTAACTGTTCAGCGATTTAGTATTCGATTTTTAGCTTCACACTCAGAAGATCTCAATCAATACTGACTGCAGTAATAAACAAGATTTAGACATACCTATGCACAGTTTTGTGAAGCATTCCGTACAATATGGCTTTGGGTCATTCCCCATGGCAATGACCTTCCGTTGTAATTGGCTCTCCCTAAAGCTTGGAGCACACTGCTCCGTTCCGTTCCTTCCCGTCCCGTCCCGACGATTGAACGGCAACGGATGGTCCAGCACACATTGCTTCTGTTGCTTACGGTTTCAGTCTTAAAGTTTTAAATTTGTGTGCGCCCAAATTGATAGTTCAAATGTTGAAGGACTTGTGACATTAAGTAGGTAATTAAATAGAAAGTCGCAGTAAATTAGGTATTAATTCTTTAGGCTTGGGCATGACGCCGTTTAAGGCCAGAAGACAACTGAAATAAGTCCAGTTCTATATTTAGTAGGGCAAAGGCGTTGTGCGCAGGCGCATGACCGACGACGACAGTGGTCGACTGACGGCAGGTGCGTACACTTTTTCGATGCGATCAGTTTTTGACGGAAAGGATTCCGCCTCGACAAACCCGTCTGTCAGCCGAGTGGTCGTCACGGAACGGGGCGGAGCAGTATACGCGGCTCCTCTAATTTGCATTTTTTTTAAATCTAAACAGAAATTTGACGGCCTGCTACGTGATGTGACGGACCGGAACGGAGCAGTGTGCTGCAAGCTTAACGCAACACCTGTCCTTCCTGAGCATGTTCTCAGCGATTCAATACCCAGCTGATGACAACGAAGTTATGCATGCACAACTTTATAAAAAAGTTTACCCTAAACTTATCCTACTGAAAAATGCTGGGACCCCAACTAATTTATCTAGAAAGCACTGATTGTCTTTATGAGTATCGTAATTTAATTGTATTCAATGACAAAAACTTTATAGTCGATTACCCCCTGACTACAACATCGACCACTCACTGTCGTTTGACATTTCTTTCGTTACTCTTCGGAAATCTCGAGTATTGCCGAGCATTTCTTGATCAGCACATCCTGATTTCTTGTGTTGGCTGATTTCCTTTTTCGCTGACTAAAAAGAATTAAAGGACAATTACATCCATTTTGACATGCATGTTTTACTTTTGGATCACTTACACAATAACTAAACACAAGAATTGCGGTAAGAATACGTTACGTACGTCCGATATAACAATTTAATTACTGCATCACCAAAACACGACATGGAGGTGTTTTGCTGGAACACGCAGAAATTAATGCCGACAGACTGCTCTCTTCGATTTCGACTCGCAGCCGATTGAGATAGCTGTATTGACTGTGAGGAGCTCAAGCGTCTGACGGCCCTAGCTGGCCACTACACTGCTGGCCAGCTAAGGCCGCCAGACGCTTGAGATCTTCACAATCAATACAGCTATCTCAATCGGCTGCGAGTCGAAATCGAAAAGTGACATCTGTCGGCATCAATTTCTGAGCGGTCCAGCAAAACAACGATCTCCGTGTCGTGTTTTGCTGATGCAGTAATTAAATTGTTATATCAGACGTAAGTAACGTATTCTTACCGCAATTCTTGCATTTAGTTATTGTGTAAGTGATCCAAAAGTCAAACATGCATGTCAAAATGGATGTAATTGCCCTTTAAAGAAAACAAAAAGTGAGTTTGGCCGAAACCGTCCTTCTCAATCCAATTAGAATATTTAAAATGTTTTTCTTTAATTAATGAATGAATGACAATTATGGAGTATTCAGGATTTCGAAGGTGTTTGAATTAAAGGGAATTCTGTTGCCGTACATACTTGGTAACATAATTGAAATGAAGTTTTACAATCTTAAAAAATAAATAAATCGTTAAATGGAGGAGCACTCCTAGCAACTTCTCTGTAGGTCAAAAGCACATCATCATTCGGAACTTGGCGTTACCTGTGTTTATGGTAATGGTCTTTTCCAATAACTATTTCAAATACTTCAATAAATATATCGTTCAAAGAGAAACCACTATGAGTGGCTTAAGTCTTCATATGCTTTTCATACACTGTCTGCAATTAGCATTGGTTTTTGATTTCACCAGTTTCCGATTGGACACTAACAAGAAAACTACAATTTTCACGGAAATATTTTGAAGCATTTGTATCACCCCCTTCCATATTAATTCGACCAAATGAAATTCTCATTTTTTTCCCTCTTATTATTTCCTTTATTATTCATAATAATCATGAAATAATTCATGAATCTTAGACCTTTAACCCAATTCGGTTAATCTGTGAAACATACTTCTATCAACGCCAGTTACTAAAAAGCAGTAACACCTAATTTTTCATCCAATGAGCTATTCATATAGTTTAAAGCAGGCGTGGGCAACCCCCGTCCCGCGGTCCACATGTGGCACTCCGATCCCCTAAATCCGGCCCGCCACAGTCTAAAAAAAAAACTGTCGTAACCGTTGTATCATCACCCAGGCTTAAAATATGTCGCATGCAGGTGAGTCGCAAACAAAAATCCATGTATAAACTAAATTCTGCTGTTCACGAACGAACGAATTAGGTGACTAAAAAAGTCAAGTATATTTTTTGGGGAATATATACTTGACTGTTAATTAAACAAAAACTACCATAATAGCTGTTTTATAGTCGCCATTTAACGGCTCGGCCCGTACTACCCATTACGTTTTCGAGGTCTGGCCCGCAGACTTGACCCATAACCGCCTGCAAGAACTTTCAGACCCTTTTTTAATGAGTCCATATTGGGTCGGTTCTCGGATTCGAACCGGCGTTCTCTTGGTTTGGAGCCGACGACGCTGACCACTGGGCTGTGACTGCCCGCTTTGCTCGGGGTCCCCGGGGACCCCTCACAAAGCTCGCGCCGGGACTTAGTTATTCGCTGTTATGCGTTCAAGGCGTACGTTCGTATCTAGGCGGTTATGGGCTAACTTAGCTGAGGGTTGAGAAAATAATTGATTGCGACCATTAAAAGGTTGCTCAACCCTGGTTTTAAGTATATAAAGGGATGCTTGACCCAGCTATTCATGCTTTTTTCCCTGGCCATTTCATTGTTTATAGGGCCATTGCCTTTATTGACTCAACATTCCTGTACTTTTTATTTATTGCTATTCATTGCTGCTGTACTGATTTGGACTTGTTGAACCCTTAAACAGATTGGGTGGTATATTAACACTCCATTTTGTTTTTGCAGACGTAAAAGAGCTACAGTGATCTTAAGTCCGAACGATTGTGGTGTTTTTCTTCTTTTTTTTTTATTGTTCAATTGGAACCATTTAGTAATTAGCGATACAGATTTTAGAAACTAAATAAGGATCTGCAAGTTTGCTAGTATCAGCTACTGATCAAGTTGCAAGAATTATATTATTACTCGTTCGTGGCTGCGTTTGTCAATTCATGGTTGTACTGTTTATCAATTTTTCTGTGTAATAATGTTTATCTGCTGCTTGTTAGTCAAACCGCAAAGTCATCGCGTTGTTAAAATTTTTAATTTGAAACGATAAATATTTACTTTTTCCTGTCTTTACTGTGCAACACACAATTTGTAACAATTTATTTACTATTTTTCTTGTACAAACACCTAAAGCACAAAAAAGTGTATTTCGGGAGAGAAATTTGTAGTTTATGTGAAAATAAAAGTGGATCCCAACGATCTTGCTATCTGTGAAAAGACCCGAGTCTGCTTATCAATACGATAGCATTATCACTCAAGAGTCAACAAACACTAACAATGTTGTCATGATATTCGTTGGCATCACAGATGAAACAATAACAAAAAAAAGTAATTCTGGAACAAAGGATCATGTCAAAAATCAAAACGGCCTATGGACTGTTAGGTTAAGAATAGATCGGCCCTTCAAATGAGTGATATCTACAGATCAAAACATTCGCCAAGTTATTTCACCAAGTAATAAATGAAAAAATTGACCATTCCAATTTGTTTATAGCCCTGTAGCTTTTCGGTAGCAATCAGGAAACATTTGCTGCCCAAACTCCTGGGTAATGGCTGGAACTGATCTTGAAAAGGATGTAGCCCACTTGTATAGTGATGCACGTTTTTCTTCCCAAACTTCTCTGTAAAGGCAAGTGCAGTGTCACAATTACTGCTCTAACTTCTCTGTACAGCTACCACTAGTCACGTTTGATGCCCAAACTTCTCTTATAAAGGCACCCATGGTGTCACCGATGCCCAAACTTCTCTATAAAGACACCCAGGGTGTCACCGATGCCCAAACTTCTCTATAAAGGCACCCATGGTGTCACCGATGCCCAAACTTCTCTATAAAGACACCCAGGGTGTCACCGATGCCCAAACTTCTCTATAAAGACACCCAGGGTGTCACCGATGCCCAAACTTTTCTATAAAGGCACCCATGGTATCACCGATGTCCATACTTCTCTATAAAGGCATCCATGGTGTCACCGATGCCCAAACTTCTCTATAAAGACACCCAGGGTGTCACCGATGCCCAAACTTTTCTATAAAGGCACCCATGGTATCACCGATGTCCATACTTCTCTATAA
>JAHWFP010240938.1:21291-55391 GCA_023313725.1 Lithobius niger
GTAACACCCTTGCTTCCCGATTTACTCCGTATTGACAGACAACTGTAGTATCCACTGATCCATCGCATCTCTGGCAGGTAGTCTGCATTAAAGACAGGCCTTTCGAGAATACAAGGGATATGAGAACGTAACAAAAAAAAAGTGACCTAACTGGGACTCTTAACGTTGGACATCCAAGGTAGTCACAACAAGGTTTTCCAGTGGGATGTTCAGGTTCTTGCCCGAATAGGGGCAGTTGTCTTTCTTTCTCTTCCTTGATCTGTGTAGGTCGTATTTTCACAAGGCCAGTATTTATTGCTGATTTCTTCGTTAGCCTGGTACTTATGATTTATTACTGGACCAGAAGTCCTACCCGGCTTCGCCCGGGGTGTTGTTTCGCACAGGGTTTTGTTTCGCGATGTTTGTCCAGTATTTGGTTTGGTTAAATTGCCCCTTTCCCTACCCCTGGACAAAAATGTATCCGGACTCCATCCCAAACAGCAACAGAAAAGTTACTTTTTAGGTTCAGTTAATGCGTAATCATATGCATTGGCCTCCACCTTCTCAATCTCTTTAAGTATTATGGCAATAGAAAGCCAAGAGAAGGGCTAACAGACGCACTACCCAACATTCCCTATCCTCTCCCTCCTTGTCCCCTTTCTTTTCCCTAGCTACTACTGCCGTAGGCCTCCCTCCATCCCATCTGCCCCCCCCCCCCGCTTCCCTTTCCCCCTTGGCTAAATGTAGTTGAATTTTGATGGGTAGTTTAATTAAATACTGCCCCTTCCCTTTCCTGTTTCCCCCTCCCAATCTGTTTAGTTATTATAGCATTAGAATGCCAAGAGAAGGGTTAACAGATGTACTGACATTCCCCGTCTGACGAAAAACAGCAAAGTGGGAGAACTTTAAGTCTAAGGGAAATTAAGTAGGCTGACAAGGCCTAACAAGGTGCTTGTCTACTAAAGGCCTATTAGCAAAAATAACCCTTAACCAGGGGAACCTAGCAGGGGTCGAAGATGATCAGCCAGGTGGCTGGCCCGAAGGCTAACTGATTTTTCCTGCTTGGATGTTTCTTTTGCGCTATGTGGTTACCCCTGACAACCGCGAAATAACGAGGGCATTATGAGAAATAGAAGCTTCTAGACGGTACCAGAAGCAGGAAACGAACCTTCAAGGTGTAGATATTCCCACCTATGAAGGATTAAACAGGTAAGACCCAAGATTAGCCATCGGCCCCAGCAAACGTGCAAGTACACAAGATTTGCAACATCCTCCACAACAAGCTGAAAAATCCACCTTGTTTTTAAACATACACTCTAACCATCAAATTTTTTTTTAAATTGAAAATGTCTGTAAATCTATATACAACGTAAACCAGCAGCATTATTCAATGTAGTTTTTCCCTTCCAAATGAACATGAATGAAAAATGTTAAGCTTCCAAATACGAAGCCGCCAATTGTATACAAAGGCTACCTCACTTGCGAAATATAAAAGCCGACCTAACCCGAATTTTTTCTTAGTCTAGATGCTCTAAATGGCGACCTCACTTGTGATTGAATTTTCTCAAGTTTAAAAAATATAAGACGTCCTTACTGTGAAATTATTTTTATTAGCCGACCTATAACTTTATAAATTTCACAATCGATATTACTTTTAAGACATTAGATCCATTGTATTGAGTATCTCTTTTTTATGAAAATATATAGGAATCCTTGCAATAAACACAGCCTACTTTATTGAAAATTCTTACCTATTTCGAAAGGGCCTAAAAAAAAGTTGATTATGGGGGAAAAAAACCTGTGGGGGGAAAAACCGTAGAAGAAATTGCTCCTTACGAGCAGACAATATTGTACCTTTAATTATTGTTTGTATTTTAAACACTGTTCCTATGAGTAACCATGCTTAAAAAATCAAAAATTGTTATTTACCATTAAATTTTTTAACGTTAAAACTTAAAGCTATTTTTTTTAGGCCTAAAATTAGGCTTAAGGTTAAAAATCCGAAAACAGACTCCCCTGGTCGGATACATACCCGATCCGAACATACCCCTACTAAATTTGAGCCGGATTCGAATATGTTAGGCTTAAAGGCCGGTTGCCACCAAATTACCCGAAACTAGCCAACATCTAGGCCTATCGAGTTCTGTGTCGCGGGAAGCAAAGGAACGCACAAAGCAAAACTTGTAAACGCAACAAACAAGCCACGTGACTCCTTAATTATTAGAGTCGATTAGACTCTTATGCGAACGGTTTGTCTGTCTGAGTGGGTGGGTGTCTGTCTGTCTGTTCGCGCTATAACGTTTTGACGAATTATCGGATTTCTGTCCAATTTTGCACACAGGTTCTATGGCACATTTCTAGGTCTAAGTTCGAAAATGGATCGAATCCGTTAGGGAAATCCTCCACTAGAAATAATCAAAGAATTTTGTTCGCAGCAAACGTATGAAGTTCGTTATTTTTTCTTCAGCCGACTGACGTCATTCATCCACGACCAATTACTGGGAACTATGTAGCCTTCGTCAGCGGCTGATGTCTACGGAAGACTATAGAGGACATACCAAAAAAAAAAATTAGGTTTGTTATCTCGACTTAACCAATTCGTTATCTCGAGATAACAAACTATATTACTACTTCCTTTACTACTTCCGTTACTACTTCCACTACTACTTCCCATAAGAGCGCAGAAACGGAAATTCGTTATGTTGAGATAACGATTTGGTTATGTCGAGATAACAAACTATTTGTTATCTCGACATAATCAATTCGTTATCTCGACATAACGAATTTCCGTTTCTGCGATCTTACGGGAAGTAGTAACAGAAGTAGTGACGGAAATAGTAATATAGTTTGTTATCTCGAGATGACAAATTGGTTAAGTCGAGATAACAAACCTAATTTTTTTTGGTATGTCCTGTACAGGGCTCCGTAGATGTCACCACCAACCGATCAATGACTGGTAAATTATTGCACAGATCACTGACGTAGGCACGCGGCTCCACTGATCTCATTCGTACGAACTGGATAACAAGCTTGTATAGTCATGTCGGCATGCGAAAGTAGCATAGACTTGGGCTTCTTGTTTGGACAATCGTTCATGACTTTAATGCTTAGTATTTTTGGTGGGGAGGGGGAAGGAGAAATATTTAAAACAACTTCTACTGTATGATTTTTTTTGTTGTGAGAGGAGGGGGGGGCAAAATTCATAAAATACTTGTGGGCAATGACTGTGCTATCTAGATATTTCATCCTTATCAGTCGTGGCAACGTCGCAGTCGGATAAATGAAATGTTCAAAACGCCGAGACTAAACGGTTTGGAGGCTTCCCGTATAGTAAAACTGCCAAACGGTGCTGAATATTTTTAATGTTGATTCAGTTCACTAGTGTTCTAATTAAACTTGTAGTTTAAAATGAAACCGATTGAAGAATCGTAGTGGGCTCGTCTTTAATTGAGAGGTGTGCGCCGCCATGCCATCCAACGCAGTTTATCAAAACATGTATGGGGGATTGCGGCAAAAAAGCTAGAAATGCAAGCGACCACTGGTTTTACTGTTGCATACGCGTCGTGGAACCGCGGCCAAGAAATCATTTGGGTGTTTGGATAGCTTAGGAAGAAGGGAGGGTGGAGGCAAGGGTTGGTGGGATGGTGAGGTTCGATGGGCCATTGGAGAATGTGGAAAGGACAATAGGCATTGGAGGAAAGGAGTGGGGAAAGGAGTGGATAAGGAGTGTGATAGGAGATGAAGTGTCTAATTAGAGAGCAAGGAGGCGGCGGGAGAGATGGTTGCTCGAAAAATCGGAATGTATAACCAGAAATTGGTCTTGGGGGTGGCGGATGGGGGAGGAAAGCGGGGGTTAAATTCTGGAGATGTGTTTAGTCGAGCTGCAGGGGAAGGGAGGGGTGTGGATGGGTAGGCCACATTCTTAAGGAGAGTCTGAAGGGGATGTGTGGTGATGAGGAGGAGGGTGGGGAGGGTATTTTTGGAAGGATGAGGGGGAAGTGTGAGACTCTAGGGAGGAAGATGGTGAGGCGACCTGAGTGGGAAAATTCGAAGAGGCTCTGTCCCCCACGAGATTGTCGGTGAGTTTGTGAAGGTGATGGGTGTTCTTGGGAAGAGAAGGTTGGTCACGGAGTTGAATGGGTTCTGAGTGGGGGAGTAGGAGGAGAGTCCGGATGGCTCGAATACAGTTAGGATTCATATGATGCACAAGGGAAAGGGAGAGATGATGATAAGCTGGAGAATTTTCGCTTTGTTGCAATCACGGTACTAGCTCCGTTTATAAGATTTTTATGGGAATCCTTGAGTAAGAGTGGGAGGAAAGAGGGGCATTGAGCATTGTTCAAAATGAGTTTCGGAGGGGTAAGAGATTGGAGGATAATCTCTTTATTGTGGATTGCGTTCCTGGATACTGCAAAGGCTTATGATGATGTGAGATGGGAGTTGATGTGGAGGGAAATGAAGGAGATTGTGATTGAGGAAGATCTCATCGGGCTGATTTGGAGCTCTAAGAAGGGGCAGCTATAAGGCTGTTTGGAATGGGGTTGAATCGGAGTGAGTAAGAGTAGAAGGGGTCTTAGGCAGGGATCTCCACTCTCTCCACTGCTTTACTGGTGTACCTGCAGGGTTTGGAAAGGGCAATTGTGGATTCTGGGTTTGGTTTTTGGTAGGAGGCAAAGGGGAGACATTTGCTGATGATACTGGTCTCATGGATGGGGAGAAAGAAGGGCTGGTAATTATGTTGGGAGATTGTTCAGACTTGCATGCGGAGATGAAGGTGATGTTTAATGAAGATAAATCTAGGTACATGCTGTTTGGGCGAAGTGAGGAGCTCTGGGAGGAAGGGGTACCTTTAAGTTTGGGTGGAAGTGGGATTAGGAGGGTGAGGACATATGATTATCTGGAGGTGAGGCCGAATACTGGGGGGGGGGGGGGAGAGTGGGAGGTTGCTTGAGGATGACGAGTAGGAAGGTTAGGGGAAAGTTGAGGAGAGTAAAGGGGATGATCAAGAGAGTGGCTGTGTGTGGTTATAACCGGTACCATGAATGAGATACCAATACGTCTCACTAATTCCGGTACAACTTCACGAGAATTTTGTGGAAGGGTGTTGCTGTCCCTGGGGCACTGTTTGTTGGGGGCTTTTGGTTTTTAAGAGGTGGGATGGAGGCAGATAGAGCACTTCAGGGTGAGCTTAGAAGATGTGCTTTGGGGGCGAATCGGTTCAAGGCCAATGAGGTGGTGAGAGGAGAGATGGGATTATCGAGCTTTGAGGCAAGGGAGGCTATGGTGAAGGTTGGCTTCGACAGGAGATTCAGAAGTTTGTCAAAGGAGTCCCTGATGAGAAGGGTTTATGAATATGTTACACAGTGATGTAAGTTGAGGTGAGTTCATAGGGCCCGGATATTAGTGGTGAAGTATGTTCAGGTGGGAACAGGTTGTAATAAAAGCTATGTGTACCACAGGAAGTGGATTGCACGCCATGCACTCACTCTAGGAGCCACCTAGTTGTTGGTTCTTTGGAGGCAGGCTTCTGGCCTGGCCTAACTCTCGGTCACTCCAGCACCATTTTAACATTTTGACATTGTTTGCACCCTTTGTTTCATAACTGTAACTTCTGTGAACATATGAATCTTTAGTAAAGGGTAAGCAGTGTCAGTTACATGTAGCGGTGGAAGCTGAAGTGATGGTCTCCTCTATGTATAGGTTAAGTTGGGTTTAAGTATCTTTAAGCACACATTAGATTACGAGTGTATGACGTGATGGTCCTTAAACTCGAATAAAACAAGTCAAATCAAATCACATCCTACTCGCCATTACTGAAAATTCTCGTGTGCAAACAACTCTAATAAGCACTGTCGGCCGGCCGTGCTAATGATAGGATAGGATTTTACCGCATTCCGATGACTAAAGATCTTGGTAGGAGGAAACCCAATGCTCGCTTGAAGGCGACATAAATAACAGAGTGATAAGTTTGCTAAGTGCAGCCATCAGCGAGCAGTCTCTGGAACGATTGGTAACTAGTTTGCAACACCGCGGCTTGGTGTTGAGATGGCAGCCCCTAGCAAACCTGCTCCTTCTGCTACGTCCATGGTTGATTTTAGTCGCCACCTTCGGTGCTTGCACAGACGGCCTTTACTGTAGGAGGCTTTATCTCAGCCGGCATCCCTCCCGTCATGTATTGCTAGCTAGATTCGCAGTATCGGAACCATTGTTGCATTGCTAGAAACACCGGACATAGGGCCTTAGGGCTTCGGGCAGATGACCAGGAGTGGTTAACGCTCGTTAAACCCTTTTTAACACCGGTTCTCGTTAGATCCCCGAAGTTAAGCGGCATTGGGCCTGTTTGTTATTTGGGTGGGTGACCGCCTGGGAATCTGGTTGTTGCAGACATAGGGCCTTCGGCTTCGGGCAGATGGCCAGGAGTGGTTAACTCTCGTTAATAAACCCTTCGAAAAGTGGTTGTGTATGTAAGGATTAAGTTGATTAGTGCTTTTCGGCTCCATAATTTAAATCAAATCGGGTGATGTTATTTTTAACGTTGCGCACAGTTTTGTTATTTGGATTTGTTTCTTTTAATACAAATATATACCTATAGGCTATGCTATAATACCTATATAATACCTATAGGCTATGATTTACCGCGTATTTTCATTTGTTGTGTTAAAAATTGTGTGTATATACTACTTAACGTGACAAAACTAAAACTAGGGCCGCGACCATTTACATGTTGTTATACAGGAGCAGAGCATGAGATTATAACTGGGGAGAGGAAGGGCAGGTTCCTGAGATGGGAGGAGGGGGGGGGGGCCGGTAGTGCACCTACATTTTTGTTCTCCCCCCCCCCCCCCCCTCCTTTCCCTCACCTCGCCATCCCTCCTTATTTTTTTTCATTCTCTCTCCCCTCCTTCCTCCCTTTTCATTTTTGTACCGAATCCTCCTCAATATTTTTTTCCCGGACCCGTTTCATTTTTATTCTCGACTACGTAACAAGTTTGGTTGGTTTGGTTTGGTTTGGTTTGGTTTGATCGATAATGCGGTTGCATGTTTCTCGTGAACCATTGTTGAGCCTCAAAACTGTTTCATACGTTGTTTGTTTGTAAAACGTATTATTCAATGTGAAATTCCTCAAAAATTGGCCATCTCGTCCTCTACTTTAGGGCAGATAACCCATTTTGAGTTCGGCTCCCTTAAGTAAAAACAACAATAACAACAAAAACAACAACAACAACCCCAACCCTACAAATTCTTGCAACAACCAATATGCACATCAAAAATTGCTTCTAACAATTAGTTTTTATCAATTGGTTTCTAACAATTTCCGATAGATTTTCCTTAACTTCCGGTCCAAAATATACCCATTTTCCATCTAAAAAAAAGTCCCTTTCCGAGTCGTACCAGTCCACGGACTGTGTGATAGCAGGAACAAATGAACATGCGAGCCCACTCTGTGTACTCTGTGTACTACGTCAGCACACAAATTCGGTTCAGTCGTTTTCACGTGATGTTATCAAGCTACCACGGTTATTGTATAGGGCGCCTTCGATAGCTACCAATCCAAACTCAACCATCTGGAAGGAGTTTGATACCGTTAACACAGAGAATGTCTATGAGCAAACTTCGCTCTGCCTCCAGACAGTGGCGTAAATAAATATTTTTTCTGGGGGGGCAAATTACATATTTTTACGCCCCTTCAGCCAGTAGTGTGCACAAGAATAACTCCATATTGGGGGCAAGTTTTTAAATACTTAGCTGATACGTTTATATTTCAGTAAGAAAATCTTTTTTCAGTGGAGTTGGCTTCAGACCCCCCCCCCCTCACCCTTGTTTAACACCTCTGTAATGTGTGGCGCAGTGGCAACCCGGATCACTGCATTGTGACTGTGGGCGCTAATGACCTTGCTGTCGATGCGCCATTAAGCCTTAATTCCCCCCTCTCCCCATTATGTAATCAAAAGTTAGTAACCATTAGAACTGCCAGTTAAAAATGTGCTAGCTTTTAGGCCTCGTTTAGATTTTACGTGTAATTATCAGATTTTAGGCCAAATGTTTACCTGCCGTTTTAATTTCGTAAGTAGCAGCTATAACCAGGACAATATGATTCGAGAGTAGGCCTATTCATCCATGTAACACGGTGTCGAGGCTATTTTAAATAAGCTAATGTATGTCGTTAACGAAATCTTTTTGTTTTTACAGTTGCATGTTTTCCTGTAGTGTTTAAATGTGACAATCAAGTGTTATCTCGTTGAGTTACGTCGAGGAAGCCTACTAGCTATAAAGAAGCAACTATGTTTTAATTTGCCGCGTTTTTTAATTAAATTTTGGTTGCTGTATCCAATGGTGAAAACAGTGGGGCACGATGCCTTAATAACGACTCACTCATGCAGAATTGAATTCGATCGACTCTTGTTATTTCCGAAGTTGCTGTACTGTTGCAAAAAAGGACGAAGTCGTTGCAATAGTCTTTTCAGCTGTTTCGGCTGTACAGAAGACTAAAGACGAAAGACGCCATGCTTATTAGTGCATCCACAATACAGCATCCACAATAATTATTAGTGCATCCACAATAATGCTATGTAGTTAGCCTCAAACCCCAAACTCAAAAAAATTGTGTTTACCATTGAGATTGGCAAGTGATGAGCTCGTTTAAAAATTTTGAGCGTCTGTTTATATTGAATGATTGACACTGGATTCCTGCCTCCTGGTTTTATGGTTCTTGAACTTGGTATTACTGATAACTATAGCAACCAATTTACCGTTACTGGAAAATATTTTCTTGCATTGCTTAATGGCTCCACGGAAAAAGAAAGGTTTTGAAGAAAGCAACGAATAAACATATTTTTTCAAATGTGACTTTTACGCCCCCTCGGCTCATTCTTGGGGGGGCGCTTGCCCTCCCTGCCCCCCCGTTATTTACGCCACTGCCTCCAGACTGGATGCGTTTGGTTGAGTTTGGTTTGGGATTTTCAAAGGCCCTGCATGAAACCCCAATGAGTTTCTTTGCTCCTTCCTCTCCAACCAGGATAAATGATAAATAGTTATTCCAAATAATTACCGTAAATGCTTCAGCTTTTTAGAGGAAAATGAGTCTAAGAAAAAGATAAGTTTTTTCATTCGTGTTTTTTAAGCTGGGTGCCTTACCTCGAATTTCAGCGAGCCTGGTATGGACTTTTTCACCAGGAAACTAATTTGTGATTTGTTCAGTAATGTTCGTTAAAAAAAAAATGTTTGGTCGCTTTTGTTTTTCTTTGTGTTTCTGTTGTAATTACAGGTCAGGTTACGTTAGGTCAGTTGCCTTAGCTCTGATTTCACCAGGCAAGGACGGAGCTTCACCGACTACTTTCGTAACTTTTTTTTCCAGCCTTTTCATTTTATTAGACGTGTTATTGTATTTAAAAAGAAGATCTGTTGGAACTAATCGTAAAACTACGTGTCACTCTTCTTTTTAGATTGCAGAGTCCATTAATATTAATATTAATATTAATATTAATATTAATATTAATATGTTTTACTATTATTTATTATTTATATTAGGATCTATCAGAGATCTTCAATATTTACCATAGATTGCAATTTTGTTTCCCTTTGCTTTTCATTTTCACCTGGCTTTATTGTATTTTTAGCTATGAAAACGTTTTTTTTTTTTTATTGTTTAAAGAAAATTGACACAGTATACAGAGTAATTAGGTTATTTTTTATTTTATTTATTTACTCTTTTCAGGTTTTTTTTTACAAAACTTAACAACCGCAACACGAAAATCACATTTTTATTATAGAGAACAGGAATTTAATACAGCTTGTTTGCTTTAGCTAGTTGTTCTTAATTTTTTTTTTATAATAAAATTGTTATTATATTAATAATCGATTAAAAAAATCTACCAAGCTAAATGTTTACTTGTAGGCATAATAAAATTATTCAATGCTAGAGCATACAAATTAAAAGAATTTTTAAAGTAACTATTGAAAACTCTTTCGTATTATACAAAAAAAATAGGTGCTTTAGGTTGATTTTTATGTAATAACAGTATAGATAACTCGATTTGTAACCATACTTTCTGTATAAAAGAATTCTTGGGTCCACTAAGCGTAATACAAGTAGGCTAATTATAAGTACAGTTTTTGGTACTCAGCATTAGTTAGATTGAAACTTGGAAAGAGAAAAAAAGATGTACGGTTAAAGGCATTCTTGACTGTTTTTTATTACGGAAAATTTCTTGGATTTTATTCGGAGAAAGTAGTTTTTTTTATTGCTACTAAAACAAGTTTTTGACTTGAAACACGCGAGAGGAAATGGTTATTCTGATAGGTTAAACATATTATGCTGCACGTCTGTACAAAGTAAACACGTCCCTTTACCGATTTTTATTTGCTTGTAGTTTACGCTTGATTACGGATGTCATCAAGGGTAATATGGATTTCATCAAGACCCGCTAAAACCTTTCGACACAGCCAAAGCAATGCTACGCCATGCATGACCTTGGCGCCCGTGCCCGTATCTTGCAACTCTACCGCGCATGCGGGAGGCCCTTCTTCCGGAGTAAGTCCGTGTAACGTCACTTCCCGCAGCATGGCCGCCGCCTGTGTGTGGCCTGAATCGGACGTAAGTGAGGTAACCCGGAAGGAAGCTTATTGGCGCTCTTGTCTTTCCAAATATCGTTCTTTCTTTGCAGCAGCTGACGCAACGTGCGTGGGGAACTTCCCGCAATATTTCCGCAAGTTAGGAAACTTACGTAAGATCAGGCAGAGTATTAGTACACCAGTCAACATATCAGTATATTTACGACGACTATTTTCCTTTCGATTTTTGTAGGTTGACGTCTCAACAGGAAAAGGAAATATTGGTGAGTGTACCGGGAAAAGGAAAGAGAAAGTATGGTAGATGGCACAAAAAGTTGCTAGACAAACCCGAAACCACACTACCTGCGGGGTAGTGTTCTTAAATCTGTGCCCGAAACAAAAATGATGTTTAGGGACCGAATCGGCGACTATCACACCATATTTGCGCAAACAGTAATTTGATAAAATTAAAAAAATAATGTAACCGATCTAGGCAACCATGATACCATGTAGGATTATTACGTGTTTAACTAATAATCCTAGATACCATGAGTTGGATGCATTTACGAAAGCTGTAAGGTTGTAACTTGCTTGGGAGAGAATCGCTATTCCAGCCAGTTACACTTACAGGACACGAGGGGTTCGACTTTCGATATTCTGATCACTTTGTAAAAATTACTTAGCTTACTTGGGTTGCCTGTGTACATTAGTAAACATTCGCCAATTAAAATTATAGGTCTATTTACTCAAATATCGGCCTAATTGCACAATGAGTAGGCATAAGTAGATGTAGCGAACTCCAGTAGAGTGCAAACCTACTACTGTTCTATGCATCAAGGCCAACTGAGATAGTAGCTGCGTTCCTTGCTCCACTCCAGACCGGTCCGCTTTGTGCTTTTCCGTTATTAGTTAGTGACAGACAAGCCGGGAGCCGTCCAGTACTTACGGCCTGAGAACCGAAGCAAATTGGTTTCTGAACAAAGTATAAGGGCTCCCTCAGTGCATCAGATCTCGCAATTTAATCGTTATGCTTTGTTATTTGTCCCCTCTGTTTAAAATTGACAGGCAGCTAAGTAAAATGTGAATTTTTCCGCATACAGTTTCTTCAGATACCAATTCCCTTTGGTTCCCAGGCCGCACGGTACTGGACAGCTCCTGTCTTGTCTGTCACTAACTAATACCGGAAAAGCAGCAAGCTGACCGGCCTTATAAGTGAGCAAGGAATGCAGCTTCAATCCCAGTTTGCCGTGGTATGCATGTAGGGGCAAAATAAATAGTGTAGACATTGGCCCAAGTATCAGTTTCGATTCGGAGTTACTAGTCGCATGTACTAGTGCTATGCTATCATGCACTCAGCACAGCATTCTCAAACATGTACCCCTTGCAATGATGTGATCGGTGATGCATACAAGGTTCGCATGGGTCCTTGAAAACCTGGAAATTACCTTGAGATTGAAATGAAATTCCTGGCCTGGAAAAAAGTGCTTAAAAACGTAATTGCTTCATGTCCTGGAATACACTTGGAATTTCCAAAACTCTGACATCAGTGTGTAACTTATGAAGAGAAAGACGAACAAATGTGCTAACAAAAATTGTAGCCTAATGTGCCAATCTCGTATAGCTGATAGGTACTGTTCACACATTATTTATCAAAACCAAAACATAACTCCCAAAAAAGACATTCGAACCGCAACTTGCCTTTTCAGAGGGTG
Source organism: Lithobius niger (assembly GCA_023313725.1). Lineage (NCBI taxonomy): Eukaryota > Metazoa > Arthropoda > Chilopoda > Lithobiomorpha > Lithobiidae > Lithobius > Lithobius niger. Next base: position 33,534 of record JAHWFP010240938.1, read on the forward strand.
GTTGCAAGAGCAAAATGTAGGGTCCCCAAAACTGAACAATTTTAGGTTCATGGGTGTGGCCTATTTTATGCAAGTTTTATGGCCCCGTGCTTTGAATTCTGAACCTCCTTGCCTCTTCGGCCCGGATGCCTCGCACCCTTTACACTTCCCCTTAATTACGGCACTATCGAACCTGTTCGAAAAGCTAAGCATTTCTCAGAAAAATTTGGTACAGTATTAAAATGGTCAATTACATAAAACTCGAGGTGCTTATAAGAGCTAAAAGTATATAATTCATAAAAAATAAATCCCCACCTACAACGACGGGTTTTTTTTTAATAAAGCTTGAAATGCTTCCTTTTTTTTAATTGGCCTAAAACTATCATTATGTAACCAAAACATCGATTCCTAATTATGTTTAATTTTTTTTATAGTGAACCATCAGCAAGAAAACTGCAGCTATGAATGAAGGTGCTGTGTTAGCTCAGCAAAGCAATGCTTTTTTCCGAACTATCGTGAATATGCGACAAAGGGAAGAACTGACTGATGTAACGCTTATATGTGGTGAACGAACTTTCAAGGGCCACCGTGCGATTTTGAGCGGTGGAAGTGACTACTTTCGTAAAATGTTCTCTACTAGAATGAAAGAAGCAATGGAGGGCCACGTTACTCTTCAAGGTGTGCATCCGGATGCATTTGAAATCATCCTTGATGTCCTGTACTGCGGTCCCTTTCGCATGCCGAATGATCGTACTCGAGTTAAAAACTTGTTAACAGCGTCACATTTGCTGCAAATTGAACCGTTATTCATTCTGTCTTGCGAACTTTACGCCAATATGATAACCCCAGAGTTCTTCGCAGACATATGGAACACGGCAGAGTTGTACGACGTAGAAAAGACACTACGCCGTGTTCCCGATTATTTGACAAACAATTTTAGCACCATGTACAGATGTTCCGATTTCCTAATCCTGAGCATTGGCCAATTGCAGAACCTTACATTAATGGCTAAAATAAAAGGAATTTCTGCAGATTTTGTAGTTGAAGCAGTACTCATCTGGGTTAAACACGATGAACATGTTCGCAAAGAGAATTTAAAAGAACTATTTGAAGGCATTGAGCTCGGTAGTTTGTCACCAGAGTACATGGCGCGTCTTCTCCACAATGAACAGTTAGTCCAGACATCTTTGGATCTTCTACGAACGTTGATGAACACAGCTACTAGTCGCATGATTGCCGGAAGCCTACAACAAGACACCAACATGAAACTGTTTTTCTTTGGAAAGCCGACTGCAGGCGTTCAGTATTTTGACCTTCAGAACAAGGAGTGGTCAACGGTCATTCACTTAACGCATTTTGACATTCCTGACTTACTGGAACGGGCACCGGTTAACTTTGAGAATCACGTTTACTTCATTGGTGGCGAAGATGGCAAGACTTCCTACAAATACAAACCATTCACTCAAGAATTGCAACAAATGCAATCCAAGCTAATCAATTTCCACAACAGACCCTGGGCTTCTTCCCTAAATGGAATGATTTACTGTTGTGGGGGCATCGGCCAGCAGAAAGAAAGAATCCGCTCCGTCGAAAGGTACAACGCACGCACAGATTTGTGGGAATCGGTTGCAGCGACTCGTCACTGCTTTTACAACATTAACATAGTAACACTGAATGATCACTTGTATGCAGCAGACTCTCACGAGTTCAAGATCGAGAAATATGACCCCGTCGGCAACCAGTGGACTGTCATCGAAACACCGCGGCTTCCGTCCAACCTGATCAATTATTGGCAAGTTCCGTTAGCTGCCTGTCTTGGTAAACTATATGTGTACACTCGAACACAGCAACTCTGGTCTTACAATCCCACTACGGATGACTGGAATCAACGCAGCTGTGATATCCCAAATGTTATCAAAGGCATGTGGAGTGTGTGCACACGCCAAAAGCAGCTGCCGTACATACTGATGTTAGATAGTATGGGAATCTTGTATCGATATGATCCAGATTTGTGCACGTCTCATCCCTATCCTGGCTCTATGAAATACACCGGCATGGCATGGACTGAAGTGTTAACTTTCTGATGTATAAAGAACAAAGTGTCATGGAAGATGATCATGTAAATAAATTTACTCATAGCTAGTTTAGTTGAAAAAGTTAATACCATACTGACCCGAATGCAAGCAGGGGCCGTAGCCAGGGCATTCCCAAGTGAGAAAATCTGTTAGAATAGGCATGTTATGAATTGGGGGCCGCAAGACGACGCTGCAGTTAAGTGACAAATTTTAGAAAAGTACCACTTTGTGTTCACTGCCACCTGAACTGGTTGTGTTTTTGCGTGACTAGATGGTTTTTGTTTTTGCAGTTTAATGCAAATTTGGCAAAAGTAAATTTAGTCACGATAGGGCAATTTAGCGTTAGTTGTATAGATCAGATTTTGATTTTACAGGGGGGGGGTCTTTTTATAGGTTGTGTGATGGCAATATTTACATTGATCAATGTACACTTGTACAGCTACATGTATCCTTCCATCATTCTCCAAGTTTTGTCAATGAAAAAAAAGGTCATTTTTTTACACCCCTACAATTTCGTAGCAGTTATGTCTTCCCATGTAGTGACCGCCAAGCTCCGTGGAAGTGTTGCAACAATAAGCGACAGCGTTGAATTCGAAAGTACAGTAGGCTCTCTTTACAACGAACAGCCCAGAGCACCTGCCAAGCTCCGTGGAAGTGTTGCAACAATAAGCGACAGCGTTGATTTCGAAAGTACAAGTAGACCGTCTTTACAACAAACAGCCCAGAGCGCCAAAAAATGATTCTTTGTACAGAGAGTTCTTAATTAGAAGGTTCCTTTGCAGCGAACCGTTAGTGAAGTGATTACAAAGTTCCTTAGGCAGAGTATAAAAAACCTGACAAATAAAATCCAACTATCTGCTGTCTGGTTGTACTGCGAGGAGTCAGTGCATACACTTCAGCCTTACATTGTTTGGGAATAGTGTTTCAATTCTGGGTTTGTCTTCTGATAAATTCATGGATTTCTTGGACAGTACAATGGTTTGCATATCTGTTCCTTATAAGGATGGTTTTTAGTATATGAAAAGACCTATACAGCATTGAAAAAGGCTTCTTTGTATGAAGATATTCCTTATACCGTACATCTTTGAATGTAAGCCGCATACGAATGTAAGCCACACACCCTATTTTCAAGTGAGTGTAAAAAAAAAACTCAAAAACTTATGACTCTAAGCAACAGAAAAGACTAGTTTTATTTTGAAAATAAAAATTAATAACTCCATTTCTTTTTTTTTTTCTTCCTCCACCGACGAATACATGCCTCATCGACTGTAAAATGCTTCCCAGCAGCTCTATTTCTGCTAGTTTCGCTATACTTTATGATTGAAAGTTTGTCTTTGATACTAAAGTGAGACCGCAGGCGGTTTTGCGACGCAAAAATCAGAAGCACTTTTTGAGCAAGAATCGTGCTCCCGGAAAGGAAGCAACAGCGCTTTCCCTGCAGACCGGCAATATGGTAAACCGATTTTAAACCGCACACGATTGTAAGCCACACCCGAACTATTGGTTTGAAAACTGAGGGAAAAAAGTGAGGCTTAGCTTCGAAGATATATGGTATAGAGGTTTTTACGTAGAGGTGTTTTCACCGTAAGAATAGAAGGTGAACCAAATTGTAAAAAAGTGTTCTTTATAGGGAAAAGTTCCTTACACTGAGCGTCGTTATTTCGAGAGTCTACTGTAATCCTAAATACACCTGTGGTATAAATGTTGACATTTTATTTGAGTGGCTGCAAACTCCCAGGCACGAGTAGGCAATTACCTGCATTATAATTGTAAAGTATACTGTAGGAAAGTGTAAGACATGTTACTGACAGTTAAAAATGGCACTAACAACCAAATGTCTGCAGAATTTCGAAACATCTAGCACTATTTATTACTATCTATCTACCATTTGCTTGCATCAAGCACAGGAACGCACAATGCTATTTCCTTTTAATGAAATAAAGAAGTCACGTGCCTCCTTAATTATTGAGTAAAACTTTAGTGCGACCTCGTGCACCAAGGAGCAAGCTATAAAGGTTGCAATATCACTATTCCCAAGAATTTACAGGTAAGTGATATTGTTAACCTTTACAGATTGCTCCCATGTGCACGAGGGAGCAGCCAATTTTGTTTTGATATCACTACTTTGATTACTAAAACTTGGCAAGTTCTTTCGCCTTTGTGGTTTTTGTTTCTGATTACCTCATCAATAAGTTAACTACCAACTTTTACTAGTTGCTGCACACAGATCATTTAATAAACACAGGCCTCTATTGCCAGATGCCACCACAAAAACAGAGATGTCAGGATATACGGCATGTGCTGTAGTTCTCGCATTTCGTACAATGCAGGAATTCTTAGTCCTGTTTGCACAGTGTTTCTATGTGCCGTTTGGAAATATTCATTACCTGTTAATTTTTGCATTCCTTTCCAGAATGCTGTCTTTGGAAGTAGCCAGCTTGGGAACCCAAAACTGTGCATATGCGCACTCCTCCGATAAGAGCTCCCGTAACGACTGGACGTGCATCTTTTTTCCTCAAGCACTCCACAGTATTATGGACACGCTTCCTTTTTTCCTCTAATCTCGTCAGAATTCCTCGTTCATGATCCCGTAGCACGAGGGCGTCGGACGAACGTCTAACTGGAAAATCTTCTAATGGGATAATTGTCTAAAATCTGCCTAAATAAACACTCTGGAAAAGCATATAAATGGAATATAGTATAAGGGATAATTGTATAATGGATAAACATCTAACTGGATTAACGTCTAACAGCGGTTTCTGATGTTATATGTATAGCCGCGGCAGCGCGAGCGAGGCAGGGATATTAGACGATTTTCCATTATACGAATTTCCAGTTAGACGCTTTTCCATTATACGAATTTCCAGTTAGACGCTTTTCCATTATACGACTTTCCTGTTAGATGATATTCCATTATACGTTCTTCCAATTATGCAATTTTCCAGTTAGACGATTATCCCTCGCCCCGTAGCACGATCCTGAATTTCGGCAAACTCATCTCTGCCCACTTCGTCTTATATTGCACACCACAGCATCAAAAAGCTCTCAAGCAATAAAACTCGTCAACTTTCTTGCTCGTGCCAAGGGTTACTCATTCACTTTCCTCACCAGACCTTAAGATTCCCACTCATTTTCCCTCCACTGCAACAATTTGAGTGTCGGCCATGACCTTCCTGAAAACTTTCTCGTGTTAAACTCTCTTCTCTGACCTTTGTGAACTCCATCGCATCATCGCCGTTTTCTGTCCACCCAACTCAAAACTCTTTGGGCCTTCCCAAATCCGTCCGCACCCCATCACCTCAGCCTTGTCACTCTGTTTTCAAAACTGAACTCTATGGCCACCTCTTTCCTTTAGAAAGATCATGGCCACCCCCCCCCCCCCTTATTTTTTTTTTAACTTTCAGTTCTTCAATGCCTTTCGAATTTTCTGGAACATTTTCATAAACTGCCTCAGACCTACATGTCTTCCTCTGACCTCTCTGTTTTGGCCGTGTCAGAGAGGTTTAAAGAAATGCAACAGAAGCTTAAGATTCACAACCGTATTATGGAAGCACATCAGAAAAGCCATTTTAATCTGCGAATGGCAGTGCATCGCTGGCCACGTTGGATGATTTAAGATTTGTTAAACTGGGCCGAGGCACTGACCGATAAGGACTTTACGGAGGTTGGAATTACGATGTGGGGATGAGGCTGTGCATACAATTGCACAGAACTTCCATAATTCAGTTGTTGCTTGTCATGCCAAGCTGAGAAAATACGCAGAGAGTGGGAGCCAGGCAGGAAAGGCTTTTTACAAGGCTGCACGCGTACTTGACCCTACAGAACTGCCAATGCTGCCATAAGACGTTTCTTCGTACCAGGGGGGCGACGCCCAGCCCGAATTTGTACCTGGTCACTGGCTGGGTCTGCATTCAAGTTCCCTAACAAGGGCGGATCTAGGAATTTGTGGTGGTGGGGGAGGGGCCAAGACAACTTCTGAGGTTTTTTCCAGCTTTTGTGGTGTCTGCCCCAGCATCAGGTCTGTTAACCTGACCTTGACTTTTGGTTGGGGGTGGGAGAATGCCCCCACCTCTCACAAATACCAGACTACTGCAATTAATTTGGAAGCTTTCGTGATATCTCGTGTCAATGACATACTACATGAAAGCCCTGGTACCTGCTGGCCAAGTGCCCAAGCTTCCACAGGATGCCATGCAAGAATCGGGTATAGTCGACTACAAATTACATTGCACGCCGTTTATCACCGCTGACGTGCAAATTATGCCTGCTTCGCGGAACGTGGTATTGCTGGCTGGCTGGACAAAGGTTTTGTTGTTGTTGATTTTGTCGATGAGCAAAATGAATGGATCAGTGTTGCAGTTAAAGCTTATAGTTTTACCGTAAACCTAATGACACCTTCATTTAGGCGCCAGTAGGCTACCAAATTGGCAGCCTGATACGATAGGAACATTTATTCCATAAATGAGGACTTCCAGTGCTGAGACGAATTGTTTGAACGCTGTTGGCGTAACAATCATTCCATGCCTGACCGTTGGGTGCTTATTGCTTGGTAAACCACTCTTACTTCGATAAATGAACAAGGACTAAGTGGTGCCCTTTTATTGTTACACGTCATACCATATAACCTAAAATTCAATGGAACGAGTTCGTTACTTAAAAGTACTTACATAAAGCACTAACATTACGTTTGGGGAGGCTTTCAGGAAGGGGGAAACTTGGGTGGAGAGACACAATCGGGGGAAACAGAACGTCTGTATTCAAAGGTCTTTAGAAGACAAAAAAAAAGTAGTGCAGAGGGGAGGATGCGATAGTAATTCAAGATCCACAAAAAAAAAAAGAACCCACTTCATTCATAAATCACAATTAAAGACGGAAAAGCCAAAGCTCACAAGAAGTAACTAAATACTGATGCAAACCTATTTACGTTGCCTTTTGGACTTATATGTCAGACTGTCCGAGCGGGTATTTGAACCCAGGACCTTTGAAACCAAATGCCGAGGTCCTACCGCTGAGCCATACTGACACGGCAAAAAGGAAACGTCCATAGGCGGTTTTTGCACGGTTATGCCGGTTTTACACATGTTAAATGCTCCCTATGGACGTTTCTTTTTGGCCATGTCAGTATGGCTCAGCAGTAGGACCTCGGCCTTTGGATTCAAAGGTCCTGGGTTCAATTCCCCCACTCAGGCAGTCTGACATATAAGTTCAAAAGGCAACGTAACTAGGTTTGCAGCTGTACTTAGTAGGGGTCGGATGAATATTCAAACATTCGTTCGTTAGCAGTATATTCTATAGGATATATTCTATTCAAATATTCGCAAAAAAAAGTTTAGTGTAGTTTTAAGTTTCTTTTTAATTTTTTAGTTGGTTTTTAAGTTTTCTTGTATTCTTTTCAGTTATGCTTTCTTCCCCTCCCCCTCCCCTCGCAACTAATCTGTAGTGGGAATAATCCATGCGTCTTGGCTTGCTCACTTGCAAGTGGAGGGTGGAATGGGGAGTGGGTGGAGATTACAGATGCATGCAGCAGTTTTCCCTAAAACATTTAATAACTAAAGAGTGGGGAAATCAAGCAGGGTCGTGGTAGCCACTTCAGAGATGACGTCAATATTGTAGGTTAAAGGGAAAGACGCCTTGGTCAATTATTACAATTGGCAATTCATTATTTTTGGGGGGTTGTGTTATGTATGCCTTGCAAGCAGCCTTGCCCAGTAGATTAAATTAAACTTGTGGTTATAAATTGTGGACCTATGCGTTGCATTGCCAATAGACTAAATAAAACATATTATTTAATGAAACCCTATTTTGTTTTGGGTATAAACATGGCAAAAAATTTGAACGAATATTCAAATATTTTTTGGCGAATATTCGAATGTGTTTTCCCTATTCGTCCGACCCCTAGTACTTAGTCACAAATCACAATGTTATAAGAACCTAAGTCTTTGGATGGGGCGGCTTCTAGTAATATATCAAAAACCAAAACTGGTAAAAGGGGCCGCAAGTTCCGAATGGTTCGGCCCTGCAAAGGAGTGATTTCAACACAACAAAACATTCACTAAGTTAATCGCCTCTGGAAGTAGAAGGCTAAAAATGAGAGAAGGGTGTCGAAAGACTAGAAATGCTTTAGGTGTATTTTTAAGAAACGAAAAAGGTACTAAATGTCCCAAATTAACGAAAATCCAACACCCGCAAAAATATGTGACATCATCGATTATTGACAGATTTTCTTTTCTGTTAAGCTTCAAACATTTCAGGAACGTGTGATTGTTGCCAGGGTGGATTGATTTAAATCAATTATTTTTATTAATATTAATCATGTCGATTTAAATCATGATTTAAATCCAATGATTTTTATTAATAAAAAAAGATTTAAATCAATAATTTTACTTTCCTTTAAATGTGTTCAGTAATTTCAGCTATAAAATTTCCAGTTTAAATTTGGGTTTCTGTTACGATCAGTGTCGTAGAACAGCTGCTTATAGCAACAGCGTCTTCTGCAGGTGTGGAGAAGAGCTGCATTTCAGCATTTGGATATGTTCACACAAAAATTCCCAACCTCCCGCTAACACCCAAAGCTGGAAATCTTGCTCGGAAAACACTCAACAAAAAAATAAATCAGTCGTATGGATGGCAAAGACTTGACTGGAGACTCATTAATCGTCAACGATAAACAAGTTCTTTTAACCATAAGTATCTTACCTTACGGCATGCTGTAGTGTATATTTAAATTTGTATCAGCTAAAAAGTTTATTAAAATTGACCTCAGTGTTCGAAATCAAAAATCAAAATTTGGCAAAAACTATAAATTTACTTTCTAGGCATTAACTCTGTGAACATTTACCTAAATGGTACCACAAATTACCAGGGAAAAACACAGGTAAAAAAAAAAAAATACCGATTTAAATCAAAAAAATCTGATTTAAATCAAAAAAATTCTATTTAAATCAAAAAAATCTGATTTTTTTTGAAAAAAATCACGATTTTTATCCATCCTGGTTGTTGTGAGTGGCAGTATCTGAATAGCCATCAGTAATAATAATAATTATAATAATAATAATATAATATAATAATATAATATAATTATAATATATAGAGACGATGCTCGAGGCATCCACCCACCCAAATTCCCCGGCGGCAGATGTTAAGTGGAAGAAGTACCACCATTATTACAGTTGTTTTTTACCGCATGAGGGAGGAAACCGGAGTACCCGGAGGAAACCCTCGTGCAACGGGCGGAAAACAACCGGAGAAAAACCCGTACATATACACTTCCCATCCCCAGGATCGAACCCGGGTCTGTACGAAGCCAGAGATGTACACTGGGACCAGGACGCCTATCGAATCTGACGCCCCAGAGCTCGCAGCTACCCGTGCACCCGTAAAGAACGGGTTGGAATTGTATGGATATTTAAAATCCAATACCACAGAATAACTGTTTAGCCGTTAAATTAAATTACCATACGAAAAAGATTAAATAATAAATTATGTAAAGCAAATACATTGACAACAGAAAAGGGTATAGCGAACATCTTACGTCTGCATTTGTAACATTTCAAACGGCAAGAATTAATCAGCAGTGTATACGTAAAGCCATTAGCAGGTTCTCGTTTATTTGTAGTAAAACACGAGCAGCTTTGGCGACGAGTTAGTTCCTTGGGTGTGATTTGTTTACTACGTAGCAAGGTGTTTGCATAGGTGTGGAAGAACACGGGCAGCTTCGGATAAGAGTTAGTGCCTTATGTAAGCCTAACTTGCGCTCAAACCGTTGCATTTTCACTTGAAGACGTTAAAATGAGTGAAACAAGAAAACCCATGTAAAATGAGTACTAACACAAATTACACGTGATGTGTGGTTGATGTTGGCCGGCTCTCGTTGCTTATACTTTGCAGCTTACGCAGCACAATTTATTTGAATTAAAAAAATAATAATATTGTCCTTCTTCCCCATAGACAACCTTAGTCATTAAAAAGGACGTAAATTCGACAATATCTCTTTTGACAACAGAGATCAGGTTGCAAAATTAGTAGCGGGATTGGCAAAGATGAAGCAAGGCAATGGAGAATACAGGCATTACAACCGTGGGATGATCCTTACAGACGAATGTTGACAAAATACGTAGATATCCAATCTTATTTAAAGAGGTGTAGCAATAAGGAACCTCGAGCGAAGCGAGACGACGCTAACGGAGCGAACGATGTGGTTAGTAATCTTTCATAAACTAGCATTTGTACCATTTTTAACAAGATTAAAGCCATTTTTGAATTATGTTACTAATGCTCAAGTCTTGTACTAGTTCAAGAAGTTAAATGGGAGTTTGTGAATTACAGCCAATAAGTCTAAAAATCCTCATTCTACGAGATGAACTTGACAATGCGTGATGAGCACGCTTTTTTTTTATTGAAAGCTTAAATGACTAGAAAAACCAGTTATCCGAACCCCGAGATTGTCCGAACAGCCCTTAGCCAAGTAAACCAGTAAAGCTTACATACAGGCCCTGATTATTTTTCTACAGTAATTTCTTTTTTACATCAAACAAATAAGTTTTAACGCCTTTCCAACTCTTTTCTCTGCGTGCATCTGCTTTCTAGTTGCAGTTTATGGTTTAGCGCTATGCAGGGAATCACTGATCACTCGGTAATATTTGTTGTTCGAGTTTATTGCCGTTATCATGCAAAATTACATTTTTCTAAATATTTCTTCATCATAATCGTATATTTTGTGCATATTAGAAAGTGAACGTGTTTAGTTTACACTTTACAGTAAGTTAATGATCAACCCAAAACTAGTAGAAAAACCCGCCAAGTTTCCAAAATCGATCGGCCTTTGAAGGTAGCAATATCATTCCACCAGGGAAAAACCACCAAGGTTAATCCTAAAAGCCAACAAGGTAGGAATGATATCGCTACCTTTAAAGGCCGATCGATTTTGGAAACTTGGCGGGTTTTTCTACCAGTTTTGGTTTTGGGTGGATATCACAACTTTCATAGGCCTGCGAACGTACATAAGGTTACACCGTCTGTTTAAGAAGCTTCAATCCCATTTTTGCAAACACTGACTAACAATCGCTGATTTCGTTCGCTTCGCTCACTCAATCATCGCATCCCCTTCAGTTGTTTTGTTTAGCCTTTCTCCTTCCCATTAATTTTTCAAGATTTCGTTCACATTTAGTCATGCAGAAACCCCCGAAGGTCGTTGTTACTAAAAAAAAAAGCAGAATGCGAAGCAGTTTATTTTTGGGTTATTAACAAAAAACCCATTAGCTCGTGTATGCTCATATTGTTGCGTAACCATCATCTAACGCGCATCCCTTATTCTTACGCAATCCACGGCAACGTTAATGTTTCTTTATTTTGTCCTTCGTTACAGTTCAGTTTTTAGTTCATCCAGGTTTTTACAATAAATCTAAGGACCAGTCTTGATTGTTCACGCCATTGTTGGTTAACACTTTCACGCCTAACCTTTTTATTTTGAATTAGCATTACACCTGACCGATTTTAGCATTTACCAAAAATATCATAGGCGTTAAAAGTGTTAAAATCTTTGGTTGCAACTTGGAAAAGAAACTAAATTTAAATTCGCCCGTGGCGAATTTCAAAACCCTCCCACGCATTTGTCCTGACCCCTACAACCCCAAAACCAACAAAAGGACCATCCTCAGATCACTATGCATCCGTGTGCAAAATTTCAGGTACGTAGGCCTTCTCAATTTTGCGCTAGCCACGAGCAACAAGTCTATGGGATTTAACGTGGGAAAAATCTTATTAGCTAGTCAGCTAGCTAGCTAGACAGTAACATAAAAACGTTATTGACGCATCTTTTTCTCTATGATTGGTGGACACTCATCCAACCCTTTAAGGACTGCATTTGCGCTACGGTTTCGTAACGGACTTATAGAAAAAAATTCATAACTTCTCACTCACTTAAAGTAAGAGAATGAAACCTGTGTATTTTTTTTCCTTAATGAGCTGTAATTGGTTGGAACTGTAATTGGTTGGAAGTTTTCGATCTGACCTGTAGAAGAGCTGTAAACAATAATTAAAGAGCGGGCGCATTCGGGCGTACCCGTCCTTAAAGGGTTAAATTTTAGTTTTTCTTAATCTCTGACCCTTCCCCTTAAATTTTTCCACAATTTGAAACATTTCTGTCGCATTGGGATTTATCCTCAACATGCCAAAATATGCTTTCAATTGCTTACAGTTAACAGACCATGTCTGCTAGTGAGCCGCCTTTTTATCATTAACAATCGGATGTCTACAATGGGATGATCTACTGTTACTTGGCGGCACACACTAGCGTGTCTAGATTAGGGCTGGGATCGGTTACACGGTTAACCGGAAACCGTTCCACGTTCGGTTACACGGATTATAAAACCCATATCCGAAAAACGTTTGATGCGGGCACCATTCAAAAACCGTGGTGAACGAGCCCAAAATAGCCAAGTGGCATCATTTAGGCCTACTAATCCAAATACTCAAAAATCGGTGAAAGTAGAAAACCGGAGTGGGTAGGGGGCAGCTTATTTACAAATAATCCGCATGGGCTTGTTGTACCATCGAAGCTGCTTACTTTCTTCGAAACAAACTGCTGATCGCCAGCGCGCACACGAGGCAGTTAAAGACATGCTGGCCAGCATCTGCCCTCCCCGCGTCATGGATAAGTGGACTCGTCTGTACCTAGCGCGAACGGCAGGGAAGCGCCGTCATAACACGTAAACGAAATGCGTTGCTACCCGAAAACGCAAACATGCTAATTTTTCTGGCTCATAATTTGAAATTAATGGAATATTAACGAAAACGTATTAAATTTTATTGTTTTATTTTTGGCTTACGTTGTTATTAAGATGTAAAATTTGACATCTTGTAGAAATTTTAAAGCTACATAAAGTCAAAATTCTTGATAAAGTAAGTACTTAAATTTATCAACGTCAACTTTCTTCTAGTTTAAATCCGAAAAAGCAACATGTAGTCAATAATTGTGCTTGTCTTACCAAGGACTAAATCAAATTTTTTTTTCAGCTTTGTTTTTTAATAATGTATTACACAGTGATGAAATTTTTTTTGGCTGTATTTTTTGCTGAAAACGGAAAAATGGTTTTCGTGTAACCGACCGAAAAAAAACCGGTTAAACGGATAACTAAAAAACCGGAAAGTACCAGCCCTAGTCTAGATAAGTTAAAAAAAAAAACAAAGCTATCCTAATTTTGCTATTCATGTGGGCTACTTACAACCACATCCTGAAAGCCATACCATAATAGGTCTAGCAGTTTATTTATTGCTATTAATTAACAAACAACGTAACTTGTCATAATTATTATTCAACATAAAGGGTAGTCATAGTCTTTACCTGATTACTAAACAAAACCTATGCTAGGTACAAACATAGCAATAACGAAGGTCAAGGTTTGTTTTCACTAGGTTCGGTTTGATCTAGAATTACCACTAGGTCACGGTAGCGCTGCAATCGCCAAGAAACAAAAAAATGGCGTTGTTACAGGAGAAATCTCAATGCATGCTGTAGTTTCACAAGAAAAAAACGATCAGCAATTGATGGAGCCTACAGTCGAGAAAAACGTGTCTCCTGATGAGATGGAGCTCTTTGTTGTCCCAAGGTTGCAACAATGTCGGTTTCAATAAGACTAAGCGCCGGCGGACCGGGAGATTGTGTTTGTGGAATGGGAGGCATGGTCCGACAGCATGGCCAACTAGACCCCCGAATATTGCCCCGTTGTCCGTTAGCAAAACACCCGTTGCAAACATTAAAACTCTAAAGGACAGGATCACAGCTGATATAGCACTGTAACTGAAATGATGTTTGCCAATACACGGAGGGAGTATTGCAAACGGAGTACATGTCGAAGTCAAGTAAGGCTATGCAAAGTTAATTGTTTGGTTTACAGGCGCGTGCGGGTGCTTTAAATTATCGCGGGTCAAAACTTTTTATTTGAAACTTGGTTCACCCGCTAAAAATCACATTTCGCCAAATACTAACAGTTTTTGACATTCCAGTACACCATTTTAACTGCCTCAAAACGAGCTTTCCAATGGTGCCAATTTCAAACCCCTAGCCCATACCACTAAGAAGTTATTTGACAAAAACTAAAAAAAACTTTGAATATTAGATGCCATAAATAACGTATTTACCAACAATATTATATTTTTTTTATTCTTTCACCTTTGAGCTAAGTACATGTCAAAGAAATGTGGTTAGTTAAATAAAATAAATAAAATAAAATGCCTGGTTGCCTGGTGCTTCAATTTGAAACCTCGCCCGTAAACCAAACAATTTTTTTTGCGTGACCTAACCTAGCGGACAAAACTTTATAAGTTGAGCTTCGCTATGCAGAAAACTCTGTTTGTACCTAGCATAGAATGTGTTTAATAGATTTTCGTAATCAGCTAAAGACTTAACGACCACCCTGTACATTCAGCAATTTGCAGTAATTAGGCCTACCTTGTTTGCATTTAGTCGTGTGCACCATGCACATGCAGTAGAAATGTCAGTTAGAAATTCCACTTTACAAAACATCACTCGAATTCGAATCAATGTCACTTCATTATTAATTAGGTGATTCTGCAGCTGCTTCATCGTCTGATCATTTTGCATTTGTTTACGTTTGGTTTAGTTTGCGATTTGACGCAAATTTGGTTGGTTGGGTTAGCTTAAAAACTTTCACCACTCATATTCGCCAAATTTCACCACATAGATATGCTTCGTACCTAGCAAATTTTTGATAAGCAGCCAACAAAACTCGGAAAAAATTACGGAAAAAATGGCTGCACACTTTTACAATCAACACAATAGCTTGAGCTGCTATCCTATTCGGGTCTCAAGCTACTGGAGTGGAAAGTGTAGAAAGTCCGAGCTATATCCTTGACGCCCGAAGAAAATTCGCTGGACAAAGCTATTGTCTTGATCGTGAAAGTGTGCGGTAATTTTTTTCCGGAATTTTTTCCGAGTTTTGTTGATATTATGGCGTTTCACAATACGAAAATTAACAATGTGTTTAATCGATAAGCAGCCACTTGTTTTCTTCAGGCCTCCTACAGGGTTTGTTGGCGACGAAAAGAGAGGATCCGAAATCCATCTTTGCTTCGACTGTGAGGAATTCATTTTCCTTGTAAGTCTCGAAGTGTCGAGGGTTGGAGGGGCCTTTACCAAACGGACGGAAGAACCAGTTTTCCCGGCCAGGACGAGGCGGCGGAGGATTGATATCCAGCGAGAGATACCTCCTTCCCCTTTACCGAAGAGATAACCGCCATTGCGGAGAAGAATGGTGAGGAGGGTAGTAGATTGACCAAGCATAGCACACTTTTTTGGGGTTTATCACGCTGGCAGTAGCAACAGCCAGTTGCGAGTCCTCGTTTTGTCGTCGGAGCAAATGCGGTTAGCGGTGGTTTGCAGGGAAAGGAATCGGGAATGGTTTCTCCACCATCTTTAGGAGTTCACGAAAGGGAATGGTTGAAGGGTCATCATCATTGTCCCCAGTGTCGTTATCACAATGGGCATGTCTGGCATACGTTGACTAGGTGGACCAACTTAGGGGCGGGCAAGAGCTCTGGCGATGAGTCGTTCAAGGCTGAGGCGGTGTCCACATCCGAATCCTCACCAAGATCAAAGGAGTGAGAAGGCGGAGCCTGGGAGGAAAGAGGGCATGACGGCTGTGTAGGCGGGGTTAGTGGACGTCGGAACACGTAGTCGTTGGGAGATAGCGAAGATGGCGAATACGAGGTGCGAATGAATTTAGTCGAGGCGTTGAAAGACTTACGGTGGCGTTTCTGAGACCGATTCGATAAGGCAACCCAGGTCTTCGTATAGGAAAAAGCGTGGGAAGACGACGACGAAATGGGTTTGGTGGAGCAGTCGTTATACTGGATGTTTTTGATGACCTTGTCCATGAGGGCATGGTCTTGGCCTGGAGAGAGAGATTGGTCATGACGAGGAAGTCCGAGAACGACGGGATGATGCCGAAGAGACATGAGATTTGGACGAATTTGCCGTGGATGTGTTTCCGGATTTCTTTGCGTGTTGAGAACCGGTGCGAGATGGTTGACCGCAAGGTAGAGGTAAAGCTTACGGAGACAGTGGTGGTGGCGTAGACCTCTGGTCCAGGGACGAAAGAGGCGAAGGCGAAGGGCAGGCCACAATGTCCAGATTAGGAGGTAGTAGGCAGTGGACTTGCAGGGAGAAAAGGGACCATCTTTCCCAGACGTTCGAGATCTTGCCGTGGCGAAGACAGTCAGCGGGAGGCAAAGAGTGACCTTACACGGTGCACGCTGGAGGAAAAAAGATGACAGGTTGGCCTCGCCTGGACGTTTTTATAGAGGTCGCGCACCCGCAGACCAGGTTACGCTGCTGGCCGGCTCTAGACAACTTTAAAAACTCCAGAAAGAAGCAACTTTCAGGAATAGAATGCAAAAATTCACAGGTAATAATCAATGTTTCCGAATGGCAACTAGAAAATAAAATTTCATGGACGTAGCTCACAATTTTAAGGAATTCAACGCCTTGATTTTTTTCCTAACAAATTCGACCACTTGTAAGGATTTCAAGTACCTTGTTGCGAACCCTGTTTAATCGTATTCTTATTAGCGTAGTGTTTTTATTTTTTCCTTTAGGTACTGTTTTTATATTTTAACTAACGTTTGGTTACTTTCCTACTGTACATTGCACGACGATAACGAACTCTTTTGTCGGGCCCTTGAGGTTTGTTAAAAGCGGTGTCGACAAATACCGGCAAATAATTAAAGAGCAACCATTTCATTACGGTCTTTTATTTTTCGTATTTTTTCCCATGCATTTATCTTTATTCACAATCTTGACAATTGAAAGTTATGGAACAGCAAGAAAGTTACTCAAATGCTACTGGCCTTTGGCGACAAAATAATCAAAAACGATGGTGTGGAGTTGTTTTTCTTGTTATTGCAGATGTCATATTATGGAGCCCATATACCACTGACGCTATTTCATTTCGCAACCTGTTGATCAGGTTTTTGATATCAAATCCTTTTCCCCCTTTTTTAATTGAACAGTTTCATTCCACACATCTTATTTCTTTCATGAACAAAAACACAAGTCACTTTTAACAGAAACAAGTTTAAAAAAAAAGGACATTTAAAAATAAGGCAAGTGTTTACTACAGTAATATTGTTATCATTTTGCATAGACTTATTGGAAAGTCTGCGACCAATTCTGTTTGCATCCGTACGGCAAAAATGACAATACGCCAAGACACAAGTGGGCGTGTGTTGGGAATTCAGGCTCGGCAATTACTTTTTACTCGTCATAACACAACATTGCTCAAACAAAACTTGATGTTTCCGATGTATAATGAGGTTTAGCTTAACGACAATTTTATCTACAATTAAGTCCTAGGAAAAGTTCACAGTGATCGATGAACGGTAATCCACTGGTGGTGGCGGAAAAGTATTTAACAGTATATACAAGCTAGTGAAGTCTTTTTTTTTTTTTTATCTTTGATATAGTCCTGATTTCAGACCATGAACACACGGCTAGTGATTGAAAACAGCGGTATTCACGACAGCACTGAAAATCTTAACATGTCAAGATGCACAACAACCGTTAGTCAATTTTTTTTTCTTCCTCTTTACATGCTGTATGCTTGAAGGTATGTCACAAGTTACTGGCCATTTCTCGGTAATATTAAAAAACTAAATTTACCTAAATGCTACTAACTGACAGACGACGGGCAGTCACAATCCAGAAATAGAGAATTTTTATAGCTGACTGTAAACCCCAAACTTTTTTTTTCTTTGCTGAGAAATATGTGAAAGGGAGATAATTCGTATATCTGACTGATAAGAGTGGTTACGTACGTAATGACAAATTTCCCAGTGGAAGCAACAGCTTCAGAAGGCAAAAAAATGTTCCCTGGGGTTGGAATATACAGAAAGTGAAACTGCCTCGAGGCTAGCAAAACCTCGTTTTTAAGTGCTATTTTCTCTTCTTGAGGGACTTTTGCGCACTCGTCTAGCGTGTCATACGCTCTTGCGAGGTTACGTTTTAAAGATGACGAAGGATAAAGTGTGATTGCGGGACAACTTGGTGTGGATGTTGTTAAAGTGCGTGGAGACACGTAACGACGAGGCAATC
Source organism: Lithobius niger (assembly GCA_023313725.1). Taxonomy (NCBI): domain Eukaryota; kingdom Metazoa; phylum Arthropoda; class Chilopoda; order Lithobiomorpha; family Lithobiidae; genus Lithobius; species Lithobius niger. The sequence continues at coordinate 51,696 of JAHWFP010240938.1, forward strand.
TTAGAAAAAATTAACGAGAGAAAAGATCTGAGGGTCACACCATACTTTAGTCCCACACTTCATAGTCACTCCATTCCGAGTCATCGTCGGAATCTGAAAACAACTCCAACATGTCTTCAAGGTCAAACTGAAAGAGCCAGCGGCTGTCGCGCTCTTCGAAGAAATCCCATAGGATAACACTCTGCAAATAAAACAAGAGTGTTAGTTAACATTCACACGGGTCTACTAAAACCGAAATTCAAAAATGAATCATGTTTTTTTTTCAGGACAGTCAAGACTTGAATACTGTCATTACAAAAAGGTAATGATAATCAAAGTGCTGAAGGACTAAACCAAAGGCATAAACAGTAGCGCCATCCGAGCACGAAGAAATGCCAAAAGCTGGAGACTTTCTTCAGTTGTTCTTCAGCCAGTTGTTGTTAGCAAATTCATGACTTGTTTGAAAAAAATCATGATCAAGCAAAAAAACAAAAATCATGCATAGTTTCAAAGTCAGAAAAGATACTACTGTACTGTATCTTTGCAAATCAAGCACACCTATCTTCTTTAAGCATCACACATTTTCCCATCATACCTTGTTACTCTCCTATAGCGTCGTACAAATTTAACGGTTGTCCATAGCCTCCAGTCGGCACTCCATCAGTTTCGCAGCAAAGCGCAAAACCATCGAACCCCGGAACTCAATTCCTGACAGGTGAGTTTTGCACGCTGCAACAAAACAGACCGAGCGCCGACAGTGAGACTAAGGACAACCGTCAAATTTGAACACAACAGGACAGTGACGAGGCTGCATGGGAAAATGTGTGATGCATGAAGAAGATAGTTGTGCTGGTTTTCCACCTCCAGCAAGACAAGGCTATCGAAAATTTACAAAGACACAATAGTATCTTTTTCTGACTTTCAAATTGTGCACGACGTTTGTTTCCGTGCTTGAATTTGTCTAGTAACTTTCAAAATAAGCCATACATTTTCAAAAAAAATTGAAAATTCTACCAGAGAACTTGTTCTCGCAGGAGAATCTAAGTTCTCCGAATAGAATGCCACGAAGCTGTGTTACTAGTTTGGGATGTCCCTTTGCCAAGTTGGCCCTTTCCAACCCTCAATTGCATACAATTTCCCCTTAATTTATGCAAAAATCAACACTTTCCGCCTCTCCCAACGTCACTTCTGGTAAAACTTCCTCTCGTTCTATTCGCACTGTATATTATTGGGGCATAAACATGACAAAAAAAAACATTCTCACCAACTAGTTATAACTGGTTGTTATTCGTCGATATTTCATCCTGCACTGACGGACTTCCTCACAGTGTTTAAATTGCGATGATTCAATGGAGTTACGTGGTTAAGGTTTGTTTTGAGCAGAAGTACTGTGAGATGAAGGAGCCAGAAGTGCTGGAGAACCCACAACACAAAATCAAAAATCCTTTCCATTTGAGACTCCCAACAACACAAGTATGCTGTCGATCAATTTGACACCACCTACTCCCTTTCCTTGTCACGCATTTTATTAATTTTGGCCACACATCAAATTGAAAGCACGCGACCATTCTCTGCACAGAAAATGTACCTGCACCAGACTCGATAGAAACTGCGTTCGTCCAGCACACCACCAGAGAACCTATTGTCTGATGAAAAATATACTTCCGGTTCCGTCAACTCGCAGCACCCTTCCGATCAGAGCTAAGCTTACCAGTTCACCTTCATCGAATTATCGTTTTAAATACCTGCTTCGATAGGAAACAACAGACTGCAGTCAACAGCCAAATCTTCAGGATCTGTGTTTGACTCGAAAGAAAGTAACTGTGCAACGAATTTGTGCGACGATTTGCAATAACTTCGATAAAGTGTGGCTGATTTGGATATTCCTATATACCATTCAAATCATTTTTCACCAGCTCTTTAATGGTGTTATTTTCAAATTAATAGCATAAACTGTTCAGAAGTTACAGGGTAAAAACCACGTGACAAATCTGTTGAATTTTTCATCAATGGCGAAGTTTTCCTTACAAATCAGCCACACTTTTTAAATAGTTAGAAACATAGCTAGGAAGATATGCAGCGATTTGCAAAGCATAAAGCCACGAACCGTAGAGTTCCAGTGTTATCATTATTTCAGCGAAAGTAGCGAATACCGATAACAACTAATATCGGCAATCGATCCAATCCTATACAGTATCAATATCAATGCAGTCTTAGTAGATGGTATTGAAACAAATTATTACAATGGTCCCTCATTTATCCAAAAACTTGACTATCCAAAATATTTATTTTCTGACACTTAATTAACTTCACATATTTTCTGTTTTGGGAGTTACCAAATTTTTTGAATATTTTTCAATCAAAATGAGAAGGCTGTCTACTGCGGCTATCGAAATGAGACTATAGCAATGTTCAACGGCAATTATCTACAGAGACACACAGAAGGTATTAAAAGAGTTAAATGGAGTAAAGACATTTCGTATATACCATTACTGTATTACGTCTTATTTTATGGTCATTTATGACAATCGCAGCTGGACTAAATAATAGCCTCTGGAGTTTTCGTCTACTGTGAAGTCAACATGGATGTGAACAGCAATGTCAATAATGATATCTAAGAATCCTAAGTAATACGAAGGGTAGTAGTTATTAATAGACTGCACTAAGTACTGTAATACTTGAATGGTATGAATACCTTCAATATTATAGATTATCTGATAGCCCTATATCTATACCACTACCTCTTTAAGCTACTAGCCTGCTACATTAAATAATATAATTTTAGAATGTGGTCATTAGTGTACACCCTGTACAGTATTATCAAACTGTTCCCAGTCTTCAAACCCTGAGAAACCTGTAAGCATTGGGCAGTGTGTACGAAAGAGGACATAAAATGTATTGTACGTACCTGCATCAAGTTTAGCTCGCCTTCAGCATTGTGTCGTTTCCTAGGACGGGGAGGCGGCAAGTCTGCCTTACGACCATCGGGGTAGGCGTGAAGGTAGAAACAATTTCCTGCAAACGGACACTCGCCTCGACCTTGCTTGAAATATTTACATGGCTTTTGACTGTAACAACAAGAACAATGTTTGTTTGGTTGGCTCCTCTTTATTCATCGCTCTTAATAGTTGTTTAACATTTTTTTATAATTTCTACCATCTTCACGTTACATTAAAAAAAAATGGTATTAGGCTATATATGCAAAGTCAAACATTTGGTTTATAGGTGCCATAATTATCGTGTGTGAAAAACAAATATTTTAACTTAACATGGCGGTCACGCTGTGTCTTGGAACGTCAGGCAGTCATCTGGCGATGATCAGTTCCTTACTGCTTTAGCACTTATGCTTCGTGGGTCTTGCTTTAGTACCCTCTCCACGGAACACAGCCTAAGCTAAGTCCCTCGCTAAACCTACAGTTAGTTGCGTTTTGACGCCATGCTGTCCTCAAACGCACTGCACTCAACAATACAAGACATGTGCCTATGTGTCACGTGCAACACTAACATTGTTGTTTGAAGCCTGGACGTGACCAATGTTGGATATGTCCCTAATTTCCCAACAGAGAAGGCTATTATAAAATTTTTTTCTTCAATCAAGTTATATAGTAGACGTATAAAAATTATCATGGCTGAAATTAGCTTTGGCAAAGAGCTGATGGACTGCAATGCATTTATTTTCATTTTGTATTATCTAATCTCTCTTCTCTCGCTTTCCCT
>JAHWFP010240938.1:55491-83898 GCA_023313725.1 Lithobius niger
GCAAAAAAAAATCAATAAATCAGTGTCAGAGTAACATTTGTGGTGTCACTGGCCAGTGTAGACTGAACAAAAATCTTAATCTCCATCTTTAGGGAAGCATAGGAACACATCCCTGTCCAGTCATACGATATAGATTATGAACCATCAGACGACATACGGGACATAAAACGGGGTTTTATTTTTAAACGAGCAGAGAAAGCCTAAAATAAGTGATTTTAGCATGATTACCGAAGCTTAGTATTTTGCAAACCGCAAGAAACTTATTTTTACGGCCTTATAACAAACTTACACTGCCGTAATGTTTCAATAGAAAGGTTCACATATGGCCATTCATGGTTAGAACTAGGCTGTATCTGGTAGCCTTCCAAGTTTCCAACCACCTCTAACTTCTGTTCTTGATTAATGAAAACATTCTTGGCAAATGCTTTCGCAGCAACATGTTCAGCAATGGTCGAAGAACTTCTCCTCTAGCATTGCAATATGAATGCCACTGCCTGTCCCTATTAATCGTTAACTTGGGTTTCGAAAACAAACAAAATAGACCTGACGTCATATTTTCTCCATTATTCTAGCTGGGATATGCGGGAAGGTGCGCCAGGTTGGTGCACTCTTAATTTGTTCAAAGTTATGTTCCAGTCACCCAAGAAACTTGGCAAAGAGCATCGAGGGACGGCTATACGGCAAGTATAGTAAAACCTTATTAACTCGTCAAACAATTTGGTGCTATTTGGTTGGCCCAATACAGAACTAACTTCGTTATCTCAAACAAATATCGGTTAAATCAAACAACACATGGTTTTATTACTTGACACTACGGATGTGAGAGTAGAAAAATTTTAATTCGAGTCGGGCAGAGCCGAGTTTGCAACAGAAGAATCGAGTATCGAGCCGAGTTCGAGTATTTGGTTGAAAATATTTTGTTTGCAAGTTTCTCTTTAATTTGTTAAGATAATAAGAACAAAGATGGTGATGAGCTGACTGTGTGGGTCATGGTTTTCCAGTTATAAAGATATTATTGGAAATGGTTTCAGTTATTGACTTTTAATCTGCACCACTGGAAAGCTCTCGTCGAGACGATCGATTTGGTATACTGGAATGTCAAAATCGGTGAAAAATTGACGAAATTATAGTATTTTTGCCGGACTCGAGTTTTTCAAGTATGGATGCGAGCAGCGAGCCAAGTTCGAGTACAAGTTTCATACTCGGCTCTGCTCGAATTTTACGAGTATCGCACTTCGCTACTTAAAACCATGCATTTTTGTGTCGCTTTCGTACCCAAAAGAGCATTTCTGCCATTATTTTCTTCTTCTGATGACCTAGTAGTGCTTTTAGCATATACCGTAATAACCCAAATATAAGACGCCATTTTTTTTCCGAATTTGCGCCATTAAAAAATGCATCTTTGTCTTATATTTGCGTCCAAATCCTTAACTCGGCCAAATTTTGACTGATTTTAAGTTTGAACAAACCAGTCAAATCGTTTTTTCGAGAGCTACCCACTGGTGCTAATGAGAAGTCAGTAGCTCAAATAGTGTTTGAACTACTTTGGAAAAACTAAAATACTGTATAACCAAAATTAAGCCCTATAATGATAAAAACTATGATTCTTAAGCGGCATTCGCTGAACTATTCTATAATATCAATAAGGACCCGTACTTTATGCGATTTTGCGAAATCGCAAAATTCGCAACTTGTTTACTTATAAGAATTTTGACCCCATTTTTTAATGGGGGAGGTGTACGCCGTTTGCTGTAGCCAAAAATGAAAATTTGCCATCGCAAAATTTGCATTTCCCCGCAAAATTCGCAATTTTTGCCCATATAAATAAATTATGACTTACTTTTCATCAAAACTTTATTAACTTTGCAGTAAAATGAGACCTTCTGTTCGTTAATGGCAGCTGTTTTGAAGTGGAAAGTGGAATTTAAATTTTTTAAAGTTTATTCATATTGTACACCACTTACGAGGCCTATCTTAAGCTATTTTTTGTTAACAATTTTGTGAGGTTTTTTTTTGTTGTTATTTCAAAATTCAGCAAATCTTGCAACATGTTGTATTGCAAAATTACCTTTTTCCACCGCACATTAAAAAGATTCTCGCAACAAATGTTATCGCACAATTTTGCTTAAAAATATCGCGGAAAGTACGGATCCCTAAATATCAAGAATATTGGTAACTGAAGCACTAGCAGAATCTTAGGTGAATGTTGTCCGCCTTATAATTGTGCCCGTTTATTTTTGTTGGATTTATGAGCCCAAAACTGCAATGCGCCATATATTCGAGTCACCTTATAGGTGTGTACGAGCAAACATTGGATGCATAGATGTACTCACTCACTATTCCCCATGCCAACAGCTTGGCTTGTGTTAATGCATCTCCATTTAACTGAAACTCTACTTAAATCAAACTGCAATGCCAGTCGCATTGCAGTTCAAGTTAATGAGGTTTTTCTGTAATGAATTTCAGTGCTATTTTTGTAAGAAGTGAACAAACAATCAGACATGCTTAGGAATTTACAACTCGCAAACAAATAAATAACTCACCTTAGAGCAGTCCTGTAATCGGTAATTAATTTCTCCTTATCTTCCTTCGAATCGACCCAGTATTTACTCGGAATCACAAAATCGGACGCAACACGGCACTCGGGGCAAGCTCTAAAAAAAAAAAAAAAAGGTTACAGATTTTAGTTTTCAATTTAATTGTGATTGGGCTGCACTTTTAAACATGTTCGAGAGCTCAGTTAGGTGGACCTGCACTGTTTAATAATTTGTGAAAAATTAATTCCTGTAAATATTTACCTGACAAGCTTGTTGTCAAACTGTTTGGCTCCTCGCCATTTCCGGATGCATGAGAGGCAGAAAACATGACAACAGTTGGGCAAAATGCCAAATCGACGTTCACTTGGTGGCAATTTTTCCATGATCATATCCATGCATATTCCACACACTTTATCTTTGCTTCGTGCAATAGCAAATGACAGCTCCATGTCTCGCTCATGTTCCTGCATACACTCCTGAAAATCAGACGAGTTATTTTAGTGGAACCTCGTTTATCTGAAATCATGTTATCCGAAAATTAGGGACGTGCAATACACGAAAAATTAGAGCCGAGCACAGTATACAACTTCTACTCTCAACTTGTGCTCGCATCCATACTTGAAAAATTAGAATCCGACAAAAATGTGACACCTTCGTGCATTTTTTCCCGATTTCAACATTTCAATTAGGGAGACTTTCATTTCCGTTTCGATTCTGCACGATCACAAAACCGCAGTTTCGGTATCGGCCATCGTCTCGACGAGTGTTTTCTTGTGGCGCAGATTAAACGCCAGTAGCTTCAACCATTTTCAAGTTATATCCTTAAAACTGGAAAACCACGATCCGCATAATCAGTTGAGCACCATCTTAGTTCTTACTACAAATTAAAGAGAAACTTTCCAAACTTTCCAACAAAACAAGTTCATCCACTACGTAAAGACATGAATTTCTGCGATTTTGCAAAATTGCTAATTTCGCAACATCTTCTCTAAATGAGTTACACAAATTATTCTTGAAGTGGTAGGTAAACAACCTCTAACTGAAGCAAAAACACCCTACTAATTACCGGAAAAATAAAAAATGCGTAAATTTATACTAAAAAAATTATTTTGCCGAATACCAACAAATCTTAACACTATTCGGCCGAACACCAAAATCATTCAGCCAAAATCAGCATTCGGCAGAATACCAAATATCATTATTCGGACGAATCCGAACCGCATACCGTTATTTAGCCAAAATCAAAATTCGGCCTAATACCATCTACTTGATTTTTTGGGCCGAGTACCTAACTACCTAATAATACCGAATGTTCGGTGTAACCCTATTAACTATCTTTTAATCGTTGGTTACTAGTTAAAAAAATGTTATTTAATAATTATTGGCCTTTTGGAAAAAAGGGATTCAATTTTGGATACCTGCTCCAGTACCGGTATACGCATAATTTTTTAACTGTATCAGTATCGGATAGGTAAAGTTGGGAGCAGAACAGCTTTACTTCTCACAGCTATTTGCAATAATTTTCTACTGCTTTTGTTAAAGCAACTTACCTGAGTATGTTTCTTTCTTAGTGCTTCGTCTGTAGGATGCAAGCAGGCATATCCACACATGTCGCACACATCTCCATGTAGGCACTCGCACTTCACACCAAAGGGACACTCGCTAACCATAGCATAAGGACACAAGCCGCCATCCGTAGGCTGAACCTTGGCCTCAGCTCCATCACCACCACACTCATGAACGCCAGGAATTACAGCATCTGCGTACGACTTGGGAATTGCAACTGAAATAACAGGATAGAGTTATAGAAGTTCTAGAAATTGCATTATTGAAATGAAAGTCACTGCCATTCAGTTTGGCTTGTTTGACACGTACACTCCATTTGAATAACTTCCGCACGCCTATTCAAAACTATGAGACACGCTGAAGTTATTGTATTACACACACTTGCTGTCTATCGTCAGGCAACTTGGATACAATAAGCACATTCAGCATTTAGTGTCGTAGACTTCATACCAACAAAAAGTCGGTTAGAAAACATCCCCAATGTTATCAGCCATTAGGGATGTTTTTAAAGTCAGCGGCTTGCGACTCGCTTGCAAGCGGAAACGCTGCCTGTTTGTTATTTCAATGGGAGAGCGTTCCCCGCGGCCGAGCGACTCGCAAGCCGCTGACTTTAAAAACATCCCTATTGTAAAGGGTTTGCTCAAGATAAGGCGACAAAAACTGAAATATTTTCAAGGACATTTATCCAAAATCAGCACATTCAATGATCTTTTTAATACAAATAACTAGCTAAGTGCAAGACCTGCAATGAGTGTTGCAGAACATAAAAAAAGCCAGCGTTGGTTGGCTCAATTCTTTTTATTGTATTTGTTACCAATATTTACATTGTTCAGAATAACTTACACTATACCGTAACAATGAACAGGAAACTTATCCACTCAAATTTTCGGTTGATAAAGAATGGCGTCCACCTTCATCAGAAACTTCTAAAACTGCTTGTACGATAAAAACAAAACTTTGCACCCAATTAGAGGAAGTTATTAAAAAAACAGATCAAAAAGCCTGCCAAAATCGGTATATTCCGACATCGTAAAATATAGGAAACAATGTATCACCTTCACGAAAGTAGCATTAACAGTTTACTTCAATTTCGAGGAAGAAAACACCATTCCTCTTCTTCAGAAGTCAACTTCACATCAGAGAAAGTACGTTCGATGACACTCTATGTTGCACTTTAAATTTTCGCGCACGTGCCACGACCACTGATCTCTACGTTATTCACTAGAGAGGTGCTGGGAAGCTGCTGTCAACTTCCACTTTGTGTCAAGCTTGGCAATCAGAGGCAATGGGACAAGGTCCTCAATCTGGTCGTGTGAATCACCCGAAGATGAGAAAATCTTTTAATTGCAAGAGATTCAAGTGCCTCGACGCGTCCTCTTTGTTTTTTTTTTTATTTAAAAATTAATTTCTTTTGAGCCTTAAGTCAGCCGAAGCAATTTAATGCTTGTATGGGTGAACCGGCTCAATTTTGAACATTGCCAGACTTTTAGAGTAGAAGAAATATCTGGTAAAGGGAGGTGCTAACCCGGAGATTCGATCCGGGAAACCTCTTATCATCGTAGGGGCCGAAAGATTGTCCAGAATAGTTGCCATAGCCACTGAAGGAGCATGGTAGCCTCTCACGTTACCCTGTCCGGCAGTTCTGGCGGGGACTTTGCGAAGGTTCCCTTTCCAGGGGTTCGACCAGATCTCCAGCAACCAGGCTAAGCTCTCCCACGATGACCACGTTGTTGGGTGGAGGAGCATTAAAGCCTGGTCCCAAGCAATATTGTGGTTGGTCTTACGACGATGTTGGGCAATTCCATTCAACATTTCCCCTCGTTGGGTGTCTCCCACGGGTTCCTTAAGTAGCAATTTTCGATGGCATTTCGTTTTTTGAATGTAAGTGGCGTTACAGTCCAGGCACGGCACACATGACAGACCACTTCATGGAGATTGCACACCTGATAAGGTGGAAAGCTCACATGATCAACTGGAATCACTGTGGGGAGGAGGAAGGCGGTGAAGCAGCAGCAGGTTTGGATCACAGCAACTTCTTGATATTGGGAGGATAACGATGTCTGCACCGGACTCCATTTTTGGTGAGGATGTTGTTTTTTCTTCCTCGAAAATTTAAGTAAGCTGTCGATACGTTTTTGAAGGCGATAAAAGTGTTTCCTGTATTTTACGATATAAAAACAGGCATCATGATGTTGAGGAATAATGTCCAAAGAACCGTTCTATGTTATAGCCAGTGAGAAGGATGAGTCGCAACAAAAAGAAGCAACCAACAAACAATGCGAATTTAAAATCCTAGCTGAATTGATGTACTTACCTTTACCCAGGGTTCGTACATACCAGACGAAGCCACTTTCAGGGCTAATTTATAATTAATTTCAAGGTTCTTTGCACAGTAGACTACCAAAATTATCTTTTAATTCCAGTATTCTACCAGCTGTCATTGTTAGCACCTTAGCTTGCAGTAGGAAGCTACTAAGGCTGTACCGAACGAGAATTTGTCAGGCGAACCGAACCAAACCGAACAAACCTTAAACAAGCCGAACACCGAACACTTCCGAACCGAACAAAAATGTACCAAGCTAATCTATTTTAAACTAAAATGTAAAAGAACTCAGTTCACACAGATTCATCAAAGCACAAGTTTCTTAACAAACGTAGGTATTTTCACATGGACTTGTTAAGTCCATAGATGTTGAAGCTCGGTTTCAACATAAAAAAAATCTCCACTACTTTTACATTTTCCCTTATAACTTCTGAACCGTTAGAGCTAGGAACTTGTGGTTTGGACCAACAGAAAGCTGGCGAAAAAAACCTTCAAAATGGTGTATTCAAACATCAAAATCCGTCGATTAGAAGTGAAAATATGTTCGGTTTGGTATTTTGCGTTTTAAACACCGAAGACCGAACCCCCTCTGTTCGGTTCGGTTTGTTCGGTTCGGTACAGCGCTAGAAACTACACGTTCGTGAACAATGACGAACTTTATGTCTCCCATCCCACCAATGGACAAGGATGAGGATGAATGTAGCAACTAACAGCGAGTGGAACAGCAATTGCTCAGCTGCCTCGTCTGGCAAAAATTGCCTGCACTGCACCTCCAATCTTTCTGTCTTCAGTCTAATTCGATTAAGGCATTGGCTGACAAATAATTCCTATTTGTTTCTACTTTATACCCAAATTAATATGACCGTTATGACATTAACCTCGTTCCAAACAAAGTATACGTCACAAAATTCAATGGCGTTTTAAGGTTCCGACAGCAAAAATTCCAATTTTCAAGCTTTTTCAAGCCATGCATTTTTGGTTTTCAAATTTAGGGCTTTTCTAGACTTTCAAGGCCGTGTCAAACCCTGTTTACTGCCAGAAAATTATTTGTCGTGCTTTTTAAGGGTAAGTAGAGTAACTTCATAATGTGGTTTACTGAACCATATTCAAATTACGGCAACCGAAGCACCTGTAGGAAGAAAATTCTGCTTACGTCCTTTTGTCACTAACAGCAGGCAATTGGAAATCCGTTTCTATGATCAACTGTTGAGCGACAACTTTCCCAATTTTGACATGCAATGAATTTTGCCTATCAGGGTCTGATCAAAAGATAACGGTTCAGAAGAACCTTAGTTGAATCGAAGTACTAGCATTATAACAGCTTCACACCACTCCATCTTTGGCAGTTAGGGTGACTACAAGAGTTTTAAATAAAAATAGATAGGACTGCTCATAACAACAAGGTTGACACACTGTTCCAATTTAAAAGGTCAATGGATTACCACGAAAGAAATGTGTCACATACACGGAATCTAGAAAACGTTTTTTCCCCGTTTCCTGAGTTGCCCCACTAAACTGTTAAACGTGGAAAGTTATCAAGTGCGTATTAATACTCTGGTTTTATTATAAGGGATAAAACACATATCGGCTATTTACCATAAGCAGAGCTTGCAGGAGCAATCCGTGGCGTTTCTCGGCGGAGTATGCTGGTACGGAGAAACAATTGGACCCATGTAGTTATGTGCCGGCCGGCCAGCAGACGTTTACAGCTGTCGTTGTTTACGCGCCTGCCATAATTCACTAGACCCTAACTAACCTATTGGCTCACACTTGGCTCACTTGGCTCACACGTCCGTCGCCTGTGAAATCTTGGAGTCAAAGAGGCATAATATCACGAGCAGCATTGTTAGCACGCAACACTATGCTTGTCCGTTCTTTAAGCCTGGACACGAACATGAAAAGTTCGCGCCGTTTTCCTAACATAAACAGCGTCACTGTACCTGTACTCAGCTCACTCACATAATGTAATAGAATCACAAACCAAAGTAATGTATGTAAACGAAACCATGAAAACATTTTCTTACCAGCGGGAATAAATTCTGGCGCATTCACCCACAATTCTGAGGTACTCGGTTTTGATAAAGACGAAAGTGAAGAGGATAAACTCGTGTTGATTTCATCGCCAATACCACTGTCGGACGACTGTCCCTGCTTGTGAAGGACTGTCATTCGACCTGAATATGCAAAACAATGGAAAATTTCATTCATCAAGTATATCCTAAAAATAAATTAATTATACATATGCCTTATACTAATGTTCAGATTCTGCTAAACAACATTTGACAAAATTCAGGGATTTTATTATCCATGTCTTTCTAGTAGGGCCTGCCATGCTAAACCGTACAGTAATCAAACTTCATCTAACCTATCGTCTGAAATTCCCCAGACTTTCCCAGTGTTTACCGAGGACGTTTGGCAGTAGTTTATGTATCTTTTGCACCAGTTTGCTGCTAACCGTTACCAACCCAATGAAATAATTCGGCAATTATAAAAGAAGTAAAATCAATATTTTAGAGAGGGCATCGCACAATTTGATCGATGAATAAAGACAAGTGCTGTTCTAAATAATTTTTCTTTCTGTAATTCTGTATTTTTTACACAAAAATTCAGTGTCCTGGAAATAATGGTTTGTACAAACTCAGCACATTTTTCTTTTTTCAGTACAAAAAGATTCGTTTCATTTGAAACATTTTGTACAACAAAAACAGTGATAAATGCCAGGAGTTGGACTCGCACTGTCTGCCAGACCTGGAAAATATTTTTTTTGTATTTCTGAGTGCGTTTCCAGGCTTTCAAGGATTTATGCAAACCTTGTGTACAACAGCTGGATGCAAGCTAGTTGTGTACGTCATTAACGCGTAAACAAGCATTACGTATCACAATTGGCTTGGGTCCAGCAGATACACATCATGATCGATCTTTCTATTGAAATAGCAGCTTGCAATAAATAACTGCTTACGTTGCGCTTAACCAAAGGGTCAAAATCATTTATTCTATTATGCAAACTAAACAACACAAGTACAGACAAATCCTGAAACATTTTTTGGGAAAAATAATTTTGCATGGGAATTATTTATTATTATCAAGTCCTTAAAATATTAAAGAAAATACACAGTTCCAAATCACTAGTTATAAAGTCTACTGTGCGTTGCTCTGTCCGTTTGACTTCATCAGGCATTGTTTTGGTTGTTTTGATCGCACTACATGCCATTGAAATTTGTATTCGGCAGTTCTGGCCTCCCATATTTGTAAGGTATGTTTGGAAGGTTGGTCTGTGTGTTCCACATTTTTGCCAGTTGAGAGAGGTCTGGCTACACAACGCTAATTACTAAGCTGATCGATACCAATACCGGATCGGATCGACTATCGGCAACTTTCGCTGAAGTATCGATAACTCTGGAACCGTTTGAGATTACAACATGCAGTTTGCGGTGTTTTGCTCAGGAAATCACTGAGCATCTTCCTAGCCATGTTTCAACCGTTCGTTACTACTTAAAACATTTTTTTTATTTTAATAATTACTAGCGGAGTTGCCAAATGATAACTATAAATCATTCCAACAGTCTGGTCATCCGAGAGCTACGTGCGCGTCGATCCGTGCTTACAGTAATTCCTTTGATTCCAAGAGCATCACAAAATCATGTGCTGATTATTTCGACACAAACTAATTGTAATTATTGCTCACAGTTCGTCCATCACATTCCTAAGCATGCCTGCACTTCATCTATATCATTCAAAACATACGATTTGTTTGTTTGCACATTTGTACGTCTTCTCCTCCAGAAGTAATCCCCTATGAAGGTGAGAGATGAAAGATGGAGAGAGATCAAAGCGAGACACACATTGAAAAAGTTTACTTTACGTGATATCGCTCGCTCAATCCACGCACCACCTTGCTTCAGAAACGCAAATGTTTGGCACCCTTTTAAAACCAGGTTTCCATGCATCAATTCAGTTGATAAAAACTCAAATTTAATATCTACATGTGTTACGTTGCAAAATGCGTCGTCCGTGTAGGTTATTTTTTGCGTGCCCCTTCTACAGATCATCTCAGTGCGTAACTAACAGCTTCAAGACGATTCCATGATTCACGTAATTTCTATGTACGTATTACTTCGATGTACTGATTATTTCGAAGCAAACTAATTGCAAATGTTGCTCACACAGGATTCAGACAATTTTTTAATTCTCAATTTCCCTGACATTTCCAGGTACATCCAATGGCAATTTCCAGGTGTTCACAAAAGATATTTAGTTAGGAAAACAAGCAGTCGCTAATGTTTTTATTAATATTTCTACGAAAATAATCCAACATTCCAGAACATAGCTGTTTAGAGACTAGTCCAGATGGGACTAAACACATTTTCATCATAGATATTGGTACTATCCTAAGATTTGGTTTATTGAGGATTTACCTACAATACTGGAACATTTAAAGAAAACATTAACATGTTTGCTACTAGCCTAGGATTTTGTTCCTGATCGGCTAATTTAACGGAACTTACAGATCAGACACAGACATTTTTTCGAATTTCCCTGTCTTTTCCCCGATTTTAAAAAATTTCGTGTTTCCCTAACTTTCCCTGAGCTTTTGGCTCCATTTGCATTTTCCCTGAGATTTCCAGGTTCTCCAGGTTTTTTATCTGAACCCTGTCACAGTTTGTTCGTCACGTTCCTCAGCATATCTACATTTCACCAACTGCATTCCATACATACGATTTGTTTGTTTGCACGTTTGTACATCTTCTCCTCCAGACGTAATCCCCTACGAAAGTGAGAAACGAACGATTGATAGAGCAAAGCGAAACACACATTGAAAAGGTTTAGTTTACGCGGAAATCGTTCGCTTTGCGTGTTCAATCCACACACCTCCGTGATTCAGAAACACGAATGTTCGACACCGTTTTAAAACCAGATCTACGGGTCCGTTTTTTTCCATGCATCAAGTCAGTTATATACAAAACCATTTTTAAGATCTATATGTGGTGTGTTGCAAAATACGTCGTCCTTTTAGGTTATTTTTTTTTCCGTGCATCCTTTTCCAGATCATCTCTTTTCGCCCGAGGAGATTTTCATGAACAAATATCATGAGGGTTAAAAAAACTTTGACGTTAGTTTTAAGTTTTTTTTGCTTATTTGAGGGATATAATATAAAGTTACAGAGATGAAAATAGGCCTATACTGAGCGCAATTTAATTCTCTTTCGTTTGGTCCTACTCCCATCTTTGCAGGTGCTTTGGTTCCAGAGGAGTAGAGGCACAACCACACACGCACATCGTACGACCTACTCCTTAATGATGTAGATTGGTCTTTTGCGGGAAAACTACACCTTTGATGAAAAATTGTGGACCAAATTTTGGATATCGGTATTGGCACAATTTTTTTTAAATCGGTAAAGTTGGTATCGGTGCAGCCTTACTAATTACCCATTTTTCGGCACTTTTACTTTGGTTTTCAAACATTACTCACTGTGATGTACGCATCACCAATGGGGAGTAGAATTTGGACTGGCGGTGGTGATGTCTTACAGCACAGGTGCCATCAAAGAAACCTGTAGTAATTTTCGAATATTTGCTAGTTTACAGTAAATAGGAACAATTTTGGTGATGCGTACATCTCAGTAAGTAAATAAGGCTACACAATGTTTTGTATCAATGGTTAAGGTGGCAGCTACATGTTCATCAGTGTGGTATTTTGAGTTTTGGAAATGTTGTTTCGACAACAATAATACAAGGGCTCTCAAACGACATCTAGTGCGATCAAAACAAGACTAAACCAACAACTGCTGAAGACAAACAGACAGAGCAACAAACAACCAACTTTGTAAATAGCGGTTTGTCAGTAAGTTGAAATACTGTCAAGTATCGACTGGTTTGAAAAGGCGTATTTTCTGGGAATGGTCGGTAACCGAAACCAATTCGGATTGTGTCGATTTTGTGTACGGTGTTCGAAAAACCAAATATTGATTTGTTGTTTTGAATTTTTTGATAATTATCATTTTCTACATGTAATTCTCAGCAAAGCTCCTAGTCATTTAAAAAGAAAATGGTCGAGAGAAATGGCACCACAGCTACACGCTTTGACACTGCTGAAAGTGAAAGCAGGAGCGAGTTATAAGCTTGTAATACTACTGTAACAAGAAAAAAAATGAAATATCTTGTTGGGGTGAAGGGTGCCAAACTGATACCAAAACCGGAGTTTTGTGGGCATGAAAACCGGAACCGAAGTCAAAAAAATGAAACCCTCAAAGTAAAATGCCGCACAGCTATTTCAGTAAGATGTCCATCGTTCAACACCAGTTTTTCAACGAATAGCAATAAAAATGCAAGGAATATTTGAATATCTTTATCGCCAGTTCTATGCAGGAAAAGCCTCATTGACAGAAGATGACATTCTCAGGGTTCCCATTAAAATACTGAAATAATTTCCTTGAGTTTTCCAGCTTTTCTAGAAAATCCGTAATTGGAACAACTTTGAAACTCATAACGATCGATAATGAAATCTTCACCACAATTTTTGCTCATTTTCAAAAAGAAGACACCCCTTCAGGTTTTCTAGAGTAACTAGGTCAATTTCCAGGCTACTTACCAAAATTTTAAGGAAAGTTTCACACGTTTCATTAGTGAAAATAGGCCTATTTAAGGCCCAATTAAAGGGACCATTCATAAGGTATGTCACATTATTTTCGGCCAATTTAGATCCCTCCCTCCTTCCCCCATGTCACATTTTTCTCACAGTCATCATACCCCCCCCCCCCATTAAATTTGTTTGTTGGCAACACCAGACGGCACTGGATTGTACCAGTACCAGGTGGGAGTGGGACTGCTAGTTTAGTGGAATAATTTAATACCGTTCAAACATGACGTCACACCATAGACGATCAGTAGATTCCTTATCTCAAGGCTTATCGCTCAAAGGAGATGAGCTATTGGAGGCTCTGTTGAGCTGATTACGATGTCATACTAGTATTGTATAGGAACTCGCTGTGTAAATCGTTCTGAAAAATTCACATTAAAACTTGAAGGAACACAGCAAATTTCGACATGTGCTGCACTGCCTCTATTGTAGCCTTCCAAGTGTGCACAAAGCTTAGTGCCATCGATATGCAGCCTTCCGAGTGTGTTCCAGCAATAGGCATCAAGGTGAAACAACCCTGGCCCAACCCTGGCACAAATCATGCTAGAACAAAGTCATGTTTCGCCCCCAGAGCAGAATCACGCGACGCGGACAGCGGAAGGCCGCCATGGACAAACTTTGGCTAAATTTCTGCCGTTCGTTAATTTTTCACCGATTTTGCAATTCCAATAAACCATTTTAATCGTCTTAGAGACCTTTCCATTGGTGGAAAAAACCAGATCAATAGGGCAAAGCACAGATAAGTTATTCAATAAAAACCATTAAACATGTGAGTAACCACACGATAAAAACAGATTAGCTGCGCACAATCCCCCCCCCCCCCCCACGAGAACTGATGCCGCAGACAAGAGGCAGAAAATTCTGGTTCTGGGTATCTTGCTATGTTTTGTGTGCGCACGTCAACCCAACAGCATTTAACCAGGGCTGGTAAATTATTCAGCCAAACTTATAACGATATTGGGGGAAGGGGATAAACAACATATCCGCTGCGAAGTGACATTGCTAAGCATCGGAGGAAGGTTTGGCAGTACTGGCAGCTGCTACAGCAAGGGTTTTGGATGCAAGTCGCTACATCTATTGACAACTACAGGTCAGTTTCAAAATAACAATTTTAATTTTACATGACACACTTTTATTAGCTTTAAAATTAATTTTCAGTAACTCGTTAAGTTGTCACACTTTCACTCACTAATATTTAAAAACCAGTTGAAACACTAGTTTTAAAAAATAGTGGTGTTTAATACACTATTTGCAACATTGGGACGGCTTGCTGCCTCATGTGTTTGTTGCGGAAAGCGTGTATCCTGTCCATGTATTTTTGCACACACATGCTAACAAACGCTGATTTTCGTTTGCTTCGCTCACTCAATGAGCACCTCCCCTAACTCGGGAAGTCGAAACCTTTTATCCATGAGCTCTGTCATCCCCCCCCAATAAACGAGCAGCACCTGGCCACTACACATTCTTTTAGGCTGTAAGTAATGCCACAACAGAGAGCTGCAACAGTACAAATCAAACGAATCAACGGCGCTTTTGGCAGCCCTACACCAAACCCCATATGGTGAAGGTCCGGCCGGTACCCTAGTACAATCATGACAACACTTGTGTTGAACCCAATTGCTCCCCACAACCAACGCTAGGACATCACAAAGCTGAATGTACACTTCAGGAACAATTTCTTGAAAATCGAGAGGTCGCTTTGAGCTAGGAACGTACTGAAACTCTTTTACTCTTGTGTAATTTTCTCCATTTCAGATCTGCTAGAGCTAGCAACATCTGACCACTAATCTCTAACCATTCCCTGGTTCCCTCGGTGCGACATACTTTTTGATTGGCTTCTTAGTGAAAAAGAGTAGCCAGATTTAATGAACTTTTCGGTGCAAACACAGAAGTAACTCACAAGGATAAATTTTATTTTACCACTATGTCTTAACAGCATGTGTTTAATGTGCTTACGACTAGGGATCGGCCGATATTAAATTACATTTATAAAAGACAAATCGTATTTTCAGGCCGAAAATAAGCACTTTTAAGGACCATATAAGGATAATATCTGGACCATAAAAGCGCTTATAAGGATCTTTAAACCATATTTGGACCCCGTAAGCACTTATAAGGTCCTTACAAATGCCAAAATTAAAATAAGAACTTGCACGCACTGTAAGAACCCTGCCATCCACATCTAACTTGCAATAAATCTTGAAAATCGTCCGTAACCTGGTCATGTGGATACTGGGACGACTGAGGGACCATAGGGACAAGCAAGGAAGAACTCATAAATTTATGTAAGTAAGTAATGTGTGATGCTGGGACGCTTTGGGTAGGAAACTAGCCTACTGAGACGCTTTGAATTGGTTACCAAGGCGCCACGGATTTTCATACACGGCTACCTCCACTGTTTCTGCCATCCTGAGTTTCGTTTGACAATGTAATCACGTTGCCTCTGTAGTGCTGATCTTATTGAGGAATACCAGTATAGAAAGTAAATAACTATTCACCAGTAGTCATTCAAACGCAAGAAGCAAAACCTAAAGGAACTCTCATCCTTTACACGGAGCGGTAGAGAAACCATTTAACCTATAGAAATGAAAAACGCCTAACAAAAAGGCTTTTTAAGAAAGCTCGGAGTTTATTTTTTAAGAAATGCATAAGAAAAAATTCATTGTCTTCAAAGGAGTCTCTGACATTTTCCAGGCTTAGAAATCTATTTTCATTCCCTGGAAATTTCCCCGGCTTCCACGGATCTGTGGAAATTCTGAGGTCCCGCGTCGTTTAGCAATGCATTGATACCATTTAATAATTTACCGTTATTCAATTGAACTAACTAGACCAACAAAGTTTTAGCAAGGAAAGCTACGGAAATAAAAGAGCAAAAACCATTTTTAATAAATATACATACCAAACTGCTTTGAGTTTGTGTCGATAAGCGGACTTAGCTTTGGAGCAGACTTCATAAAACCGCAAGACATCTTGGTGTTGGCAGAGTTGGAGGGCGATGATGAAAGTGGTGTGGATGTGACTGGTAAAGAAGGCGCCTCGCCAAGAGACATGCCGGAACGCTCAGCCAGTTTTGACGTTGCCGTATGGCCGTTTTGGCGCGGTTTCACGTGATCAAACCTGTAAGAACACACATTTTGTTTACCATGCCGGGGGTGCTGCCGGGAGTATCAGCTTTTTTCACATTCATAGTTCACACTTTTTATTTTTTTCACATAGCTCTTTTCATTTTTTACTACATTTTTCACACACCTGCTTTTCCTTTTTTTCACATACCTACTCTTCATTTTCGTATATCACAAGTCTTACACTGTTTTAATAAAAAATGTTCATTTCCAGTAACCAATGTATAATTTCTAAGGCTGCACCGATACTGATACTGGATCGGATCGGCTGCCGATATTAGCGGTATTGGCATCGGCAACTTTTGCAGATATATTGATAACTCTGGAACCGTTCAACAACAAGCGGTTCGTGGCGTTTTCCTCAGGAAATCACCGAGTATCTTCCTAGCTATATTTTAACTGTGGGTTACTATTTAAACAAATTTTATTTTAATAATTATTGGACTTCTGCAAAAAACACCTTTCATGAAAAATTGGAGATACAATTTTCGATATCAGTATCGGCAAAACTTTGAAAACCGGTTCGGTATCGGTGCAGCCTTAATAATTTTTCTACATTTCACTCGAAAGAGCGAAAGCGAATTCAAAGCAACTCCACCCGTAAACCAACCATTTTTTTTGTTTTTTTAATCACACATTTGTTTACGTAATTCTGGCCCGAAAATTAGGACAGATAATTTAATTTTTTCTTCTTCGTTAGTGCATTTTGCTTTTTTTTCACACCAACACTCGTATTTTTCACATTTTTTTTTTTACAAGTGGCAAAATTTCACACCTGCAGCATCCCTGCCATACTGTACAATGACTTCAGTTCTAATGTACGACATCTGTACGGCCAAACAAATTAGTATTGTTTGATTTACAAACGAGGGAGGTTGGAATTTTAGCACCTGACAACCAGGCATTTTATTTTATTAAATTTAACTAATCCAATTTCTTTCATAAATAACGCTAAAAGCTTACAAAGTTTACGTAGTCAACCTAACAAAAAGCCTATTTTGTTAAAACGATACAAACCATTTTTCATTGGGGCGAGGGATGAACGTCTGAAACGGTTTTTACTTTGAAAGTTCATGTCAACCAAAAAAATATCGAGAGGCATGCACAATTTCAAAAAATACGTACAAATCACCACAGCACCTTGCGAATTTCGAAAGACAGTTCCCTCACCCCCTCATCCATCTTCATCTGATGAAGACAGACAAGGGTTGAGGTGACTTGCCAGTCGAAAGTTTGCAAGATACCGTGGTGATTTGTATCCATTTTTTGAAATTGTGCACGATTCGAGGTGCTTTTTTTTGACTGGAATGGACGTCTATCTGCAAAGTCCCATAATTGAGATAGCGTATAAGATATAATATAATGGAAAATCGTCTAAATAGAAATATATAATGGAAAATCAACTAACTTTTCTGCCGTACTTGCCGTGGCTATACATACATCATCAGAAACCTCAAATAATCACAAATTAGTTGTTAAAATATTATTGTTCAGTTAGATGTTTATCGATATTCCGTTCAGATGATTTTTCAGAGTTATAATTTAAACAAATATTAGACAATGCTATTAGATGACTTTTCAGTTGAGACTTTTCAGTTGAGACCTTCGTCCGTCGCCCCTTACCCCCTTTCATTTAACGTCTTTTTAGGCTTTGCCAAATAACTTCCTACCGTAGTGGTTTCAGCTACATGAATGAAATTTGCACCACTGAAGATCCGCTTCGAGTTGGTTAACCCTTTCCGCGCCACGATTTGTTTACAAATAAACTGTCCCAGGCCATATTTTTCTGACGTTAAGCACAAGCACTGACATTGTACGCATGATAAAATTGTTAAAAATTGTGTGACGAACCTTTTTATGTCCAATTTGTTGTGTTTTGATGAAAACAAATACACCCATTTTTTGGTAGTCAGATTAAGAGCAGAGGCTTCTAAAAATTATGTGAAAAAATCTGAACCTAACAATAAAACCATCGCGAGAATTAAATGGACGTCATACGACGTTCGTGGCTTCCAAGAGATATTTATTGAGGACATCATATGACGTTCGTGGCCTATGAAGGGTAAAAAATGGTGCATTTATTTGAATATCACAATCATTCCAAATTTGGTGAAGTTATGAATTTTAGCGGGTGGATTAAATTTCACACAAAATAATTATGACTCGCGTTAAGGTATCCCATATGCTCCTGCAAACCACGTATTAACTGTTATCTACAAGGCCTAACCACAACAATTACAGTAACATTTGTTTTCTACTCACCGGCAATGTTCACCATAGGCACAACAACCGCGTAAGTAGTAACGACATGTATTGTTTGTCTGCGTACGTTCGCGATCGTGCGAAAAGTGACACCGATTCCCTTCACGACATACACCGTTCACGTAGTAACTGGAAAAACAAAAAGAAACAACTTTAATGACACATAATTCAGCAGTGTTGTAAACAATGGAGGAGAAATTTTTTTCTCTTTGTCGAGAAATATGTGACTTTTAGGTTTAATATGTGCACTTATCGTAATGTCTAAATTTGTATATGTCTGTGTACGAATATTAAATTGAAGGAAAGAAGTGAAAACATGTATGTCCACTTGAGCTGGAAATCTCTGCCATAATATAATAGGTTTATTTTAGAAATTTTAAATTGGTTGGTTATATATTTTGGCGTGTAAAAGATTCTAGTTATTTTCTAGAAAATTGTCCTCCACCATCCCAAACTAAGCAACGGACATTTAACTTGACTAGATCCAATTTTTTTTAAAAGGTAATGTTATTTGCCAATCTCTATCAAGCATGCAAAATCTACCGTATCCTGGTATCTAGGATATCCGACAAAATCACTGTCATCAGACAAAAGCCGAAAAATCATGTGATTGTTTAGGGATTCACCGAATACAAAATGTACCGAATGCCGAATATACAACCGAACAGTTAAACTGCCGAATACCGAATATTCAGCACCAAACAATTTACATATTCGGCCGAAAACCGAATTATTCGGTTCTGTGCCGAATAGGCCGAATACCGAATTATTTGGCCGAATACTTGACCGAATACCTGTAATTTAAATATATTTGATCATTTTTTCCTTCTTTTAGTAATGTCAGAAGACAATTCCTCACAAACCAAAAAGTAAATGCTTAGCTAAACGTTCTTACATTCACACAATTACATAAATTTATACTAAAAAATATTCGGCCGAATACCAACAAATCTTAACACTATTCGGCCGAAAACCGAATATCACTATTCGGCCGAATACCGAATGGCACTATTCGGCCAAAATCAGTATTCGGCCGAATACCGAATAGCACTATTCGGCCAAAATCAGTATTCGCCCGAATACCGAATACTTGAAATTTTGGCCTAATAGGCCGAATACCGAATAATTACCAAATATTCGGTGCATCCCTAGATTTGTTGCAAATTTTCACCTAAAACACGCTTTTCATCAGACAATTTTACATTCTGATCGGACAATTTTACATTCTGGATACCGAACACTTCAATGGTAGAATTTGCATGTATGTTTAGAATGCAAGATTACAGATCGTAACAAAATAAAAGCTACCCAACACAAACTACAAAAATAAAACCCAAGCAAACACGTTGGTTGTCAACCGTAAATTTTTACATAACTGGGTCTGGTGCTAGTAAAGCTTACAAAAAGTTAACGGAATACTAAACCCTCACTTTTCCATTTTTTTTAATGATAGCTAACACCCTAAATACCCCTTCAAAACTTATAAAATGTCGCTTGCCTTCTTACTTAAGTCGTAATTTAAATTAAAATTAAAATTACATCGTAAATTAAAATAACTGCGTTTTTTAAGATACCCAACCAAACATAACACTACGAGAGCTCGCGACTATGAAGGTTTCGTGACGCAGCGTGACGTCAAATCATTTAAGGGAAATGGGGAGCACATCCTTTCCCATCGTGCAGCGCGCGAGACCTAGTCTCTGCGTGTAAACAAACATGGCTACCAACAACGCTGATGCTGTCAATTCGTTGCAGCTTTATCAGTTTGAACCTGTAACGCCACTGTTTCCAGTAACATCCAACCACTTCCGCAGCCGGGTGGCATCTTTTTCGGCATTCGGTAAGCTGAACAAACTTATTTTATGCTTTGACGAACTTTTACATTCCTTCGCTATGCACGACGGCATGATGTTTTAGCGGCTAACGAGCTAACCGGAAATGATGTCCCAGGCGATGCCGTTTTGTTTCTGGCGCACGCGCAGGTCACGCAGACAGCTGGTAGGCGCCTTAAAAGTCTTGATGTCACGACGCGTCGCTCAAACGGGGTTTTCTCCAAAGCTTGTGCATCGTCTGCTTAAATCAGGTGGTTTAAAAATTCGTACAGCTTAAACAATGACACCTATTGACGTTAGATGACTGTTAACAGTAATTCCAGTATATAAACTATCAATAAAAAAAATTAATTGTTGGAGGTTTAGTATTCCTTTAAGAGTCCATACAACAATAACATCATACGAGGGGAGTGGGGGAGTTAAGGAATAGTGAGTGTCAGTGGCGGATCTAGGATTTTCGAAAGGGGGGTGCTGCTACATGTCAATTCAATGTCAGTTATGTGTCTGGGGGAGCATAGCAAGCTACCTCAGTGGGGTCTTGGGCAAATGAAACTTTTTACATAAATAAAGAAGAATAAAGAAGAAACTTTTACATAAATAAAGAAGAAGCAATGTTGCTTTCCCGCCTTGTATGTATGTTTGTGACCTCTAGGTCACCACTGAGAAAGATTGAACAGTCAGTTAGCTCGACTGGAGCCTGCAGCCAGTACCTGCCATGGTAGTGCAGTGGTTAGAGCGCCCGGCTAGTAAATGGGAAGTCCTGGGTTCGAGTCCCAGTCGGGGCAGTTGTCTTTTCAATCTTTCTCCGATTAGTGTCATGTATCCTCACAAGGACAGTCTTTAATGCAGGCTGCTTGCTTCGGAAACTTTTACATTTTTATCCTTTTTAATGAATTTTCTGGATTAGAGGGCGTGTTTGTAGACCAGTTTAGGCCTAAAACAACCCCATATTGACAAAAGATACTTTCAGAACCTTCCCCCACCATGACCCAGAAAGGACTAACTAACACACATACTGCCCACAATAACATCTGATTACTACCTAATTAGCTACGCTTTTTCATCTGTGGTTTCAATCAATATCTTTCTGTGCCCTAATGCCTAATATTACATTTTTTACGAATTCTTTCGTCTCTATGGGGCTTCCAGGAAAGAAGTGACTCCCCTTAGGGCAGAGGTGAAAAACTTTCATCATTTCTTCCTTTTCTCATTAGTGGGTAAGTAAACAAACAATTTTGAAGGTCAACACAAAAATGTATTGGGCTAATTTTTTTTTTTATCTCCACTCGTGGGATGAAAACAACATTTAAAAAATATTAATTTTAGTGCTGAAGGGGGGTGCGCCCGCACCCAGTGCACCCATCTAAATCCGCCACTGGTGAGTGTGACAGTTTCACACAATGGGAGTCAGTAAATTTGCGATGTCACACTTATTGGAATAATAACCATTGGATTTTCAGCAATAGAAATTTTACATAGCAGCACTCAAAACCGGAACGAACCCGTATTAGTTATATTGATAAGAAACCTGTTTTTCAAAAGAAAAAGTTCATCTTTTGAAAGCCAGTAATGTAATGCCAATAATGAAACTTTTTATTAGCATAAAACCATAACCAAAACCATAACTACCCTGTACGCCCAAGGTCTATCGTGTCGGTTGGCACTCATGAACGTAACAAATGGCCACTTCAGTTTAATCTAGACTGGCCAATCCAGCGACTATAAAAACAACATCAACCTTCACCAATGTCGGTCGCCACTTGCCAAATGGCGAGGAAAATTTAGCAGTTGGGACTAGGTTTTTAGAGCTACTCGCCATAATGGCGGCTTGATTTCCCCGATACTTAAATTGTCATATCTTGGGAACCATATTAGCTAGAAACAAGCGGTTTGCGGCGTTGCGTACAGAATTACAAAGGCGCTAACAAAGTGTGCTAAACTGTTTCTAACCACTTAGGTGATTGGAGAGTTAGATTAATGCAAACAATATTAAAGCAATATTAAGCAATATTAAGTTGCAGCATAACTGCTAAAATTGTTTCTACATGGCAAGGAGGTAATGGACAATGGCGAGTGCAATTTAATGTCTACCGGCCAAATGGTGAGTGCCACACAATTCACATTCGTGAAGGTTGAACAACACTAAATATTTCAGTTTGATGCTGGAGTTTCCTACCTGAAAGAATACTACAGGTCCCGCAGCAAATTCAAAAATCGTGAAATGGCGCAACACATCCGACTACTAACAGCCTTAGCAAAGCTACAGCACACCCCCTTAAAATGCTTTACGGTCAGATATCATGAAATAACCAAGTTATAGCCCCCCTCCCCCAATTTTTCTTCTAGAAATTTGCTAAAAGCTTCATACAATTTACGAAATCAATGTTTGTCCCCCTTAAATTGTGTTTTTTCTACACCAAAATTTAACTAAAAGCTTTAAAGCAAGCAAAATTCTTTAACAAAGGAGATTAAAGGCCCTGCGTTAATGGTAGACCAAACCCAAACATGTACGTGAATTAGTGTTGCACGGTAAATCGGTACTCACGGTAAAAAAAATTGCGGTATCAATATCGTTCGTTTTGCACCACGGTATTACCATGAGTATGGTGATGACGAAGGTGCATGCGAAAGTGCGAAATTCGCACGAGCGATTGAAATCCGACCCCACTGCTTGCCCACAGTGCGGAAGGGGGGGGGGGGGCGAGATTGGGGAGGAAGCAGCTCTTTAGTAACAAGCGATTTTGTATTTATGGTCGATGTCGCAGCGTCCCATCAAGATGAAAGCGAAGTTCCGTTATTTAGTAAAAAAAAATTAAATGCTAAAAGCCATATTTGATTCTTTTGTGCTCAAGAGGATAACAGCGCAAAATTATTTCCTAAACTACCGTGATATTACCGTAGACCGCCGGTTTCAGAACTGTACCGTACCGTCCTGCAAAAACTTAATACCGTGCAACACTAACGTGAATGATCGCATAGTTAAGCCTAAATACCCTCCCAGGGCAGAAAATTCTAATAACAACTTGATTTAATTTATTTTTTTACTGAATAAGAGTCCATGGGCATTTTTACGATATTAACTTTGTATCGGTATTGCCAGTTATCGGAGACAATTCCGATATATCGGTACCGCCGATGACCACCTCCGATGTGCCGATACACCGTATTGGATCAAATATACTCCGCACTTTTTTTCAATGTATACGGAAACGGCCATAACTTCGCTAAACATTGACCGATTTTGACGTTCAAATACACCATTTAACCCTTTTTTCGCCAGCTTTCCGGTGGTGCAAACCACAAGTCGTTAGCTCCACCCGTTCTGAAGTTATGTATTAAAAACCATTTAACTTACAGTTTTAAACAAAAGATGTCTGCAAATAGATAAGAAAAACTGTTGCTTACTGGTATTTTAGGACTAATATCATAAAGTGCTCGTCTGTTCATTAATTAATATCAACATTTTCACATATTTAGATTTTTACATCTTTACAATTGTGTAGAAAATGATTGACTGGATGCACTTTTTTGTGGGGTAAAGTCTGGGGAAAATGGCTGCAGAGAAAAAGAGCTTTGTATTACAATTTTTTTTAATTTTCTTTACTATTTTTATGAGGCCATGTTAAATACAAGTTTTTTTCGAAGCAAGCAGTCTGCATTAAAGACTGTCCTTGTGAGGATACACAATACACTAGTCTGAGAAAGAAAGAAAAGATAACTGCCCCGACTGGGACTCGAACCTAGGACTTCCCGTTTACCAGCCGGGTGCTCTAACCACTGCGCTACCGGGGCGGGTACTGGCTACAGGCTCCAGCCGAGCTAAGTAGCTATTCAATCCTTCTCAGTGGTGACCTAGAGATCACAAACATACATACAAGAAGTTTTTTTCTTGTAGTACATCGGCAGCATAAACTGTATCGCACTTTCATTTTTGATAATTGATTGTTGAAAACAGATTGTTACGCACAATTTCAGAATCAAAATACTGTACCAGTATTCTTGCATTCATTTCACTTTCATTTTTTGCAAAATAATCATTATTTAGTGTTATATCGGCAGTTATCGGCATTCCGTTTTGACAGTAATCGGTATCGGTACATCGGCAAAAAAGCAACACCACACATCCCTAGTTACAAACAGTAACAGACATCATGATAATGAGAAACGGTTCAACCAAATAAAAATGCAAAAAGGTACAGAATCAGCAAAAAAAGAAACCATGCTTCCAGTTAAAAAAGATGTTAGCAGTGTAGACCAAATTATGGTTGTGTTCTGTGCTGTTCGTGCCTGAAGATGATTACAATAGTGTACTGTATACTTTGCAATATAATTACCGAAAATTTGCCTGGCAAAAAAAACTATGTTTTTGCTTTTTCATTTGGTTAAAGTGTTTCTCACTACTTTATCACAATGTGACGAGTGGAAAACCGAATATGGTAACTTGCAAAGTGTCCTGGCCGTATGGCGAGCACTGATTGACATTCGTAAAGATAACCCCGTTTAATATATCCAATTATTATGATTCTGCCATTGACTTTTGAAAAATTACTATGTCTCAATAATCCACTGAAGTAGAACCCAGGAAGGAAAATGCTATTTGGCTTTGTCTCAAAACCATAACCACCCTGTATTTAGTTAAGTTATTTAAATTGCTTGATTTTCGACAGATTAGTTTGTCTCACCAGGCTCTCAATATGTGCAGAACCCAATTAAATTAGCACCACAAAAAAACTGGAACACTCCATATTCGGTTGTTTAATCACATTGGGTGAGTGTTATAAAATCTCATTTTTTATATCATAAACCACTAATTAGTTATCAATAAAATATTACGAGCTAATTCATAAATTGAAACAATTTTTTCTTTGAGTAGGCATTCATTATATGGAATTAACCAAGTTTATCAAGACTGAAGTAACTGTACTGCAGGGGTCGAAGCAGAATTCAGCTTTAAAAAAAAAACTAGAAAAAAATTACTTCTGAACATAAAAAATAATAAAATTTTTTTGGCGGAAAACTAGCTAAAAATTAGGGCTTTCATTTTTTTTTTGTAAGCATAATAAAACCAGAAGTAAAGCAAAGAAGTAAGCGTACATCAATAGCTTACTGTGTTGCACGTATTTTCCTGTTGTGCTGAATTACTGAGCAGTTTTATCACCAAATAGTCAGGGTACACATAAATTTTAACAGCTTATTTTTTTCTGTTTGGTGCAGTTTTGTTGCAAACAATGAGAACAGTGTCTTACACAGAGTTTGCACTAAACCACATACAGAAAATTCAAGGACTTTTCCAAGAACAGTGGAATTTTGTTAAGGATCTTTACTAATCAACAAACATGTTAACAGCATCTCAGTAAATAAGTAAAATGTTCATATTTCAATCATGCACATGAGGCCAAACGAAGAAAATTGTTTGGTTTGCGTTACGCAGTTAAAAAAAATTAGGGATAGACCGATATTAATATCGGTATCGGTTTTGGATCTGTATCGGTGTTTATTTACCGATATTTTAGCCGATACGACCAACTTCCGTGCGAGCTGGCTACTCCACCTAGCTTGAGAGAAACCTTTCCTGCATAGCATCGCTTGTATCCCATGACGTCATCTGCACAGCAGCTCAGTGAATTCGACGCATGTGCATTGCCAGATTCAGGGTGGCGTCTTGGGATTAGGCCTATCTACAGTGTAAGTTAGGTTTCCGTTTTTTTTAGTCGAAGGTACACCTGTGGATCTGACACCACTGATAAAAAAAAAAATTAGAAATTTACTTTTCTTGCACACCATTTCATAATGATGAAATAGGAGTTTGACTTCCTGACCCACTGCCTTTTTTATTTTAAAATCGGTATCGGTTATCTGTATCGGTGTATCTGTATCTGATCGGCCTGTGAGGAAAAAATCGGGATCGGATCGGATCGGATCGGTATTTTTCTGTATCGGTCGATCCCTAAAAAAAATAGGGTCGGTCGGTCGGAAAATTCTTTTTTTTTTTTGGCACTTTATTTTATACTAAATCAGAAAGTCTTCACTTCAAAAATTGTAATTTAATATTTTTTTATGCAATAAAGATACATTCATGTTCACGGAGCAATATTTTTCCTTTTTCCCGGAAGTATTTGAACCATTTTTGTATCGTAGGATAGGGCGTCCCTAGGACCGAACAAAAAGTTTAGGGTCGGCTCATAAAAATAGGGTCGGTCGGATAACGCAAACCAAACCATTTTTTTTTTGTTTGGCCCGATGCGAAAAAAAAAAGCAACGGTGCTGACGGAAAGAAGCCAAGGAGGAAAAAAAGTCAAGGGGGGAAAGTCAACGCGAAAAAATGGCGAAAAAAAACCAGAGGAAAAAAATTGTTTTGTGATTTCATCTTTTTTTGTGCTTTTGTACTTGCAGATTAGGCTACGTCAGTTGCCTTGGCTCGAATTTCACCAAGTAGAGTAAGGAGTTTCTCCAGGAAACATTATTTTCCTTCGGCTTTTTGTTTGGCGAGTTTTGTTTTTTTTAAATTCGTTTTAATCGCCTTATAAACAACTAACGAAAATTGAAAATGCATGGAGCAGCAAAATTAAAAATATAAGCTTTACACAATATTTCACTACAAGCGTGCAAGTAATTAAAAACATATTGCAAATTTCTCTTTTATCTTGCTCAAAGCTAGGACATTATTTTAAGTTATGAAAAAAATTCAAGGACTTTCAAGAAAGAAGCAAACAATTTCAAGGAATTCAAGGCCTGGAATTTTTCATCAACAAATTCAAGCATTTCAAGGACTTCAAGCACATTGTGCGAACCCTGCTAATATTTCTAAAAATCCAAAGAGAATGTGTTGGACCATGCTGCAGCTATCTCAATTTTTTTAACTGCTGGTAAGTTTAACAAGAATAAACATCTCTTTAAAAAAAAATAGGAGGAAAGCAGTATCAAATGTGGAAAAAGTATGAAGAAATTTTCTAAAGAAGGTAAGAAATAGCATAAAGTAGGACATCCACGACTTCTGCAAAGTTCTGTAGTATAGAAAGTGTTTCACTAGTTTGCACTTTCAACGCAGTCATTTGGCAATCAAACGTTTGTTCGATAATGAGCAATTGATTTAGCAACTTTACCAGTTTTAACCAGCTATCGATATTTACCATTCAGGATCCATTAGGGAGAGAGTGGTATGGCTCACCCTGAAAGTTAGTACTAACAGCAAACCACAATAATAGCGTACTTACACAAATCTCACCGGCACCAACAAAAGTGTGCACAAGACAATTCCTGTTTTCTTAACGCAAATCAGCTGCAGGTACAATGAGTTTCAAATGCCTGAGGAACACAGTCGCAATAAACAGTGTGCGCGATAGCAGTCTTTCGGAGTGATGTGCCAGCAGATCACATTTGCTCAAAATAAAATACTGCAAGCGAGCGAGTTACGGTTGAGTCACCGGCGTTAGGGATTGGAACATGTTACATTGAGTCAGACTCTATTTATGTATTGTTGTATTATTTAGATCGACACCTCTCGCTTAAAAGTGTGAGTAGGCCACATACAAGGATGCTACCGACATGTTCTTTGTGTGCTAAGCATATGTAGCCTACCACAGTGAATGACACCACTTTAAATGTTGATTTGTCCTGAACCTAATGCCTATCATCACACCATTTGAACCGGTGACACACAATAAAAAATAAGCTGCTAAACACAGAAATTTGCAACAAAAAATTACTGTAACCACGCACAGTCACGCAATTCTCCGAACAAGTGCATATTCCTAATACTTCAAAGTTTTACAAATGAAACTACAACAACCCTCGCCATTTGGCGAATAAAAATTAGCCGATGGCGACTAGAATTTAGCCGTATTGCCAAAACGGCGACTAGCATTAGAGAATGACACTCCAGTTTAGGGATATCTTGGGAATCGAATAAGCTAAAGATGAACAGTTTGCGGTATTGTGCGTAGACTTTAAAGGGCTATACAATAACCCTTGCTGCAATAATAGTACTGGGGTAAAAGAAAATTTTACAACTCCGTAAATGCATAAATTGGAAAAAGCAAAGCACTCATTGTGCCAGATGTATTTGGTAAGTGGCGAGTACTATTTAACCCTTTAAGGACTGACTGTGCGCTAAGAACTTATAACTGACT